>VZTT01064908.1:0-10007 GCA_013400855.1 Buphagus erythrorhynchus | reverse complement strand
AAATAGTTCTAAGTATCAGGGGTGGATGCCATGAGAAAGATGAGTTGGTGGCACAGAAGGTGGAAAGCAAAGCAAATGGTTTCTGCCGGATAATTTGCTCCTTGATATTAAATGGATCTGAGTATAATTCTCTTGTGGTGACATTATATGAGTCAAGGAGCTGTAAAATGAAGTCACAGGGAACTGGAAGACATTATGGAGAGTGTTGGATATCTTATCTGTGAGCAGCCTCTCTTCTTTGTCCAGATATTAAAATACGAGAGCATTAAATATCTGACCATACAAAGTGACACACTATAATGAGTGAAGCCCCTTACATCTGGTTCCTTTAAAAACATAATTCAGACAAATATTACAGGTTTTTCATGATGTTTTGATGAAAAAAAACCTTAAAAGTTTGGGGTTTGTTTCTGTTTGTTTTTAACAATGAGCTTAGACAAATTGTTTGACATCGCAAGTGTCCAAAACTTTTAGCAAGAGTGATTATGCTAACCAAGGAATTTTTGTTGAGATATTCCAATTTTCTAATTTTTTTAAAGCTTAATTTAACATTTAAAACCAAGATTATAGTTGACTTTTTATTGCATGTTCCAGCTCTGGAATTTGAAACTACTTGATGGAATATTTTTGAACACTTTAATTAAAAATGGGGGCTAGAGGAAGCACTGTGAAATTCCTGAATCATGTGAAAGAGACCTGTCCTGACCTTCATATAACCAGATGTTTTTTATTGTTTTCTGTTTGGGTGGGGGTTTTGTTTAGTTGGTTGGTTGGTTGTTTTTTGGTTTATGCTAACACCAATTCTTTCCTTGCCTTTTTGTTTTCATGTACCACACCTGGCCTGATATCCTGGGAATCTCTAACCCTTCCTGAAATCCAAGGGGAAGAATGTCCCTGCTGCTGCTGAGGGCCTTGCAAACATTGCAGAGAATTTGTCTCTGGTATCCACTTTGACTTCTGATCGATCCTGCAGTGAGTTGGTGGAATGTTTTTGCTGGGCAGTGCACGGGACATTGTCACTGCCACAGCCTCCGCCCAGCAAAACCAAATGAAATTCAGAGCTTAATGAAGGCCAAAACACAGTGCCTTCCTGATTCGAAGGATTTCTTCTCTAACAAGGTTTCTTTCATGACTTGTTCTTGTGATACAGAGTTATCATTGTGCCTTAAACAATGACTAGCTGAAATCCAACGGGAATCTGCAAGTTTGTGTCACCTTATCTAAAAGTATCGAGAGCAAGAGAATACAGACAGAGAAAAACTCCTTCCCCATTTCCTTTCAATCTATCGCAAAGGTGGCGAGAAACCTTGAGTGTTTGTCTCTGGAAGAATCAGCTCTTTCAGAACCAGACAGTGTCAACATTGATTGATGTGAATGCAGTTTAGTGTCCTTGCCAGCTTTCAGCGTGCTTGGCTGCCTGTCTCAAACAGCCCCTGTGAAGGCCATGTGCTGATACCCTATCTCACAGCGGGCAACCCCCACTCTCCAGCTAGTCATAATCACACTAGAGAGGGGTGGACTCAAAAATGGCAGTGCAGATGGCAGATCCTCATGCACAGTGTGCAAATGGCAGGCTCAGATCCAAAGACCTCACAGACCTTCAGCAGCAGCCATTAGAAACCTGCAAACTGTGATTGGTATGATGGATAATTACTGTATTAAAGTTCTCTAAAATACATGGAGACCACTGTTGGTTCCCTTTTAACCAGTCTTTCTGAAACCTTACTATCTTATGCTAGTAGGAATAACAATGGCGAGCAGTGAAATGTAATGTAAAAAGCTGCAGGTGAAAAAAATAAATAGTAGGAATGATGACTTGATTTGGTGAAAATCAGTCTCCCCATCCTTGTGCAGCATGGAGGTGACAATGCATATAACAACTGCTTGCTTGGTTAGGGTAAGTCATACCTGGAAAATCTAATGGTCTAAGAGGTGAACTGTGTGTGGGCAGCCTTGCGACTTTGCCAAGGCAATGCTGGATGTCAGGCAGACCTAAGGAATCGGCATATCCAAAGTAGGTACCTGACTCTGGAAGCCCAAGACACTAGCTCATGGAACACCACCATGCAGTTAGCTCTAAGTGTCAATCCCAAGAGTGGAGTGAGTTCTCATCCTATTTGGGATGGCAATATGGTACATAAACTGAAGGAGCAGCAGCTGTCTTCCCAAAGGTGTTTGATTGCTACAGTTTGCATGTGTGCATGCATAGTCAGAAACAGTTAGAGTCATCAACAGGCACTTTTGGGGTGGGCCTTAGTCAGCTTGAGTCATTCATCCAACCATTTCTCCAAGTTTGACCCCACTGAGTGTCTCGTCTTCCTTCTGTCTCATCTTAGGAGTCATGCCCCTGGATTACCAGCATTCCCTGATGTCACTTGGTAGGTATCAGGATAGGGATGCCAAGCACCTTGCAGTGTCAGGTGACAAGAACATCTCCTGAGTCATGGGAGGAGCACTCCACGTCCCATAATTGGAAGTGCACAGGTTAAAGGAGACATGCTCCATGACCAACACAGGAAGAATGTGGCTCACTTACTGGCTGGCAAGAATGTGTGTGTGTGACATGGCTATATGTGGTGTGAAATCTGAATTACTCAACTGCATGCTTTGAGACACTTGAGAGAAGGATTAAAACCTGATTTCAGGATACCTAGTGAGATTACTTTTCAAGTAGAAGGTGCTAGAGCCATGCTCGAACCACAGCAAAGTCTGAGAATCCATCACAGGAAAAACAGGCATCCCACAATACCCAGAACAGAGTTTGCATAGAAATAACAGCCAACCAATAAGTGCTGTGTTGTTTTTGTGTTGAGTCATGGTGGTAAGAACACACCAGGTGAGCAGGAATGAACAGCCTGCAGAGTGTGGGGAACTCGTGCTCTGACATAATGCAAAAGCTTGTGTAACGTGGTAACAGCTATTTTTCCTTGTCTCTTCAAACTCTGGAAAAGTCTTTCCAAAATACATGTTATTTGGCTAGAAAGAGATTTGGAGGTGTGGGTGGGACCTCAGCCAAAACTTCATACACAGTAAAAAGAATACTCTAACATTTTATGCGCATTAAGTCCTTATTTAGACAGCAAACTCCTCATCCCAGGCTACGCAAGCTTTATTCCTGTCCAACAGAACTTCATAGCTCCTATGTTTCCAATTATTAGAGTACATATTATTTGGCATAAGCAAGGACTAGGATCTAGCCCTAAAAGAGTAACCACTTCAGGGCTGTGGGGTTTGTTTTGGGAGAACTCTGTTTTTTTGCAACATGTATAACATCTGGCAGCAATTCACCAATACTTTGGCATGGTGGCTCTAAGCACCGTGTTCTTGACTGCAGCTGTGTCAATGCATAGCTATCTTCCTAATCATGGTGTTGAGATTCATAAGATAAGCTAGAAACAGACTTTGGTCTCTACTTAATGGGTCACCTTGCTCACTCTTATTTATGTTTTTGAGCCTTTCCTGCCCCATCTGTGGCTCAGGTATTCTCATTTTGAATGGGTGATGTTGATTTCTCCTCCCTAAGTCTCTACAAAATTAATCTTGTCAGTTTTGGAACGTCCCTCTGACCTGTGTAGACTGTTTTGAATTTTGATCATACCCAGCCAAGTCCTTGCAGGCTTTCTGACTCCACCCACAAGCTTTTTAAGTATATGCTCTTCCACACCCTCTGTCATTAATCAGCTGTTTCTGTCCTGTCCTTCAAGTCAGTGATCCCATCAAAGAAAAAAGTGAGTTTGGTATAGCCATGCCGGTGGGATTTTTTGAATATCTAATTACCTTCCAAGAACTTAAAATCCTAATTTGTGCCAGGGTCGTTCCAGGGATCAAAGCTAGGTTTAATGGGTCCTTCAGTTTGGTTTTAATTAGCTCAGTGCTGTTCAGTTCCAGGTGCTCAGGGGCTTGCTTGTCCTCTACTGGTCCAGTATTGCTCAGATGCTCTGCTGCTCATTCCTCAAATGCTGCAGACCTGAGTTCACCTATCTCCTCCAAGCAGCCATCCTACAGGACCTGTTCCTAGAGGAAGATCTCTATACTGTCCTGCTGTTCTTCCTCCTTCATGCTTTCATTTCAATAAACCTGGCTCTCAGATGGAGAATGACACAAGTCAATTCCACCAACAGCGCAGGTACTCCTGCTTGCCTAAGTCAGCAGAGAAACCTTTCAAATCATTCTGGGCATTTTCCTTTGTCTTCATGGGAATTGGATCAAACCTTCACTGAAGGTGTTGTAATAACTAAGCAACTTGCGCTGCTTGTCAGGGAGGCTCCTCAGAGAAGTTCAAAGTCTGCTGGGAGTGGTTGAAGCCATTAAACCATTTTAATTGTTAGTGCAAGACTTGAAATGTGAGAGACAGATTTTCTCAAGAGAGTATTGCAGAGATGCTAATTTACACAATGTGTTATGTTTTGTGTGAAAAGTCTTAATCAAAACATTTTTGGTTTCATAAACCGATGACCTGATCCTCAACAGAGCTCTGGTTTTATACCGAGGCTCTATCCTCTGCAGATCTCCTCTGAGAATTTGGAACTGAGGGAAAGTTGATTCTACTTTGTGTTTTAATTTTTCTTCTTAGCAAACAGAATTTCATACATGATTGGGAAGACAGGAAACAAACATGACTCAAGTAAACCACACAGAGACTTGACTGACCCCTCCTTTTACCTGAGAAAATTAGGAGAACTAAAAGTCCAGGTTTTGCCTATCTGAATAATTTTAAGTTCTGAAACACAACTGTTCAAGGAGTAGAGACTAGGCTCTTATGTTTTTATAACCAAAAAAATCCCCTCAAAACCCAAAAACCAAACCAAAAGCAACCCCCCCAAACAGCAGAAGTTAGAAGTAATATATAAATCTGGGCAGAATTGCAGTGGCTGCTACAGTAACTTCAGAATCACAGAGTTAAAAAGCTGTATGCGTGAGTTAACTAATTGTCATGAAACTCTTTGAAAAGTAAAAGGTAAATACGAAATTGATTTTTTACATATTTCTTTAACATTTGTTAACAAGAAAATTAATTATGGTAACCTAGTAACTACAAGTAAAGGATAAAATTACAGATTATGCAAAATAATAATTTATTCAGTTGAGAGGCTGGTGGTCCAACTGCTGATGACCAAAGTGCTGTGTGAAGTGCTGAAAGCAACACTGAACAACCCTTACCAGCATATTGGTTGTTTTCCCCTCTTCTCCTCCTTGGCTATCAAGGTGCCTAAAATCTCATTGCCTGTACCTTTTCCACAAAAATTCACTTGGTGGTCTCCTTTGGGTGGAACCACAGAAAGCTTGCCCTGGGTGAGAGCTTAGGCACCTGGCTCACAAGTCACCAATTCCAACTCTCCCCCGTGCCAGATTCACACAGCAGTGATTTGTGGGCATTTTTACTGGAAGCTTGATGGACTAGACCTCAAAGAAAACATTAGCTGGGTCACAGCTCCACCACATCCTGGGTTTCTCATCTGGGAAGTTCAGCAGATGCCACCACTGGAGGCCTGGATTAGGCAAGCTTCTTGTAAGCGTGACCTTGATGAGTCTGCTTGGGGTCAAGGAAGGACTAGATATTTTTAGTTTTTTTCTATCCTTGTGACCCAAGGGGTATCTGAGTCACCTCAGATGTGAGGCATGTGAACCAACCCTACTGTCTACGGAAACTGGAAAATGCATCCCATGCTCTGCTGGGAAAGGTCTTCTCTAGCTTGGGTTCCTCTTGTTTCCCTCTAGGATGAGCTGTCCTACTGTGCACTGGTAAGCCACTGGTTGAGATTTCCTCTGGAATGGAGAGGTCTGGGTTTCAGACTCAACCCCAAGCCAAGCGAAGCCCTGATCAAGGTATGAGGATGACTCACTTCTGCTCACCCTTTGACTATATTTCTCTGTAGGATGTGACACCTGTAATCTGGCAACACAGCACTGGTGACATCACTTCTTTTGCAACAAGTTTGGCAGCTATATAGAATGCCTTACAGGAAAAAGAGCTCACATCATAGACATTGGATTCCCAAGGAAAAATTCACGTGATTGTGTGCTCTGCTACTCTGCCCCTCATCCCTTCCCCAGGGGTTTTATTAGAGAATGGGCTAATTTCAAGCAAATTCGATAAAGGTTAAAAGGTGTCTCAAAAATACAAAGTTTCTAAAAAAGCCACAAGTATTGATGGCCATGTATAACAAAGATGTCCAGATTAGTGACCACAATGAGAGACTAATGGAGACTCAGTTTTATTAAAAAAGACCAGAAAATCGAAAAAGAAAAGAGCTGCCAAAAATCAGACTTCGTAAGTCCCACCACTCATGAAATTGCTAACTCCTACCTGTTATTACTTGTCTTCATAAAAACAGTGCCTGACTTCCCTCTCAGGCATCCATTACAAGTGTTACTGTAGATACCCTTGCAGAAAGAAAACAATTATTTTAACAGCTCCTTTAAATAAGAATATAGGCACTGCAGTTAATCAGCTGACTTTTTGAGCCCTTGCCTGTTAAGATCCCAGTGCAGCAGGTCTGAAAACATATGCTCTAAAAGCGTGATTGCCAAGCCCCCCAAGGCTGTGTGAGAGCTGGAAAAGGCACTGCTATCACATGGTGGGCTGGTAGGAACTGCAGTTGCTGCCTGAAGACTGAAGACAAACTCTGTGCTTTTCTGTTGAGTAACAGCTTTTAGCTCCTTCTACCCCTCATCATAAAACCCAGTTTATTTGTTTAGAGCCTCTGCAGTGTAGATGAGGGATCTTAAAAAGTGTAAAAATAGATTAATAGATTCTTATAAGACCATCTTAAAATACTAAGAAGTTAGCCTTTAAAATCTATTGGTCTGTAGGCTGATTTTTTGCATTAATTATGCCAAAAGACACTGTTCACCGGTACCTGCTCCCACTCCATTGGGTTCAAGCACTTCCATATCATGCTTAAACATTGCATTTATGGGCCTGAAGTACCACAGAACCTCCTTCAGACAGAAGAGGTTTGGTTTTGTTCTTTCCTCTTTGAAGAATTCCTGCAGGAAAGAGACGTTTGAAACCTCCAGAGCTGGCAAGCAGGTGACATAACCCTTCCCCTGTGTTTCTCATGTGGCCAGCTGCTTGCCCTGGCACCACACACTGTCCAGAAACCTCTTTCACTACCAGTTTAGGGGGACAGGATGTGAGATGTACAGTTGAGGAGGGCTGTAGACAGTGGCAAAGCAAGTCCAAGATCAACAAATGGCCACTGGGCAATGACAAAACTATTGTTTTCTAACTCCTTGCTTTGTAACACTGTCCAGTGAAATACAAAAAGACTCTACATGAAGTGTGATGGCTGCTCCCAAGGGCCTTTGGAGGGTGTCCCCCTACACCTCTCACTGCTGGAGCCTGCCTGGCCCTGTGAGATCCTCCCCAGATTCACACCCTCAGAGCAGCGAAACTCAATTTTGCTGTCACTGGGAGGTTTCTAAGCCAGCCCTGGCCAGCAGCCAGCTGCTCAGTAGGCAGCAAGCTGCAGATCCTGAGGAATAAGCCACCCACGGTGTCTCAGAGCCCTCTAAACCCCTATTGGGGCTGACAGAGATTCAAGAATCCTGGAGTCACGGCCCTTTGCCAGGATAGGTGCCAAGCAGACCAGCGAGGCTACCTGCCAGCCAGTGATCACCAGGAGACCATAATCAATCCATTCTCTTCTTGAATAAATTTACATACACTGAGCTCAGGATTGGATCAAAGATAAAATCTAGTATCTACCTGGGTTTCACGACATTTATTTTCTGTTGCCTACACTGGCTGTCAATAATTTTGCCATTGTTTTTTCAATTATGTACTGACTGAACCTCATTTTTAGCTTTCTAAAATTAACAGATTGCCTAACACTGATATCAGGCCAGTTGATTAACCTTTTTTTGTTTGTTTTCTGTTTAAATTTTCAAGATATAAACCAACCCTGTACCTTTTCACATCTTTTGGTGCTTTCCTGAAATGTGCCAAAGGTTGACTCAGATCTCAGCAAGCCTCCTATAACAGTCAACAACAACAAAAAATACAGGTATGGGGCTAATGGAATGATAATCGCCTCATTCTCCCTCCATCCTCCCCCAGTTTCACATTAGCATGAGGTCATACTCAGGATTAGGTGATGGGACACTTGTTGCATCCCTCTTAGCTCTGCTTCCTCAGATGCATCCAGTCTCACAGATTATTTGGGTGCTGCAGATTCAAGAAATGTTGAGTAGTTGCTGTAACAGAAAGTGCTGGGCAAAAGGGCATCTGTTTTCTTTCTGAAGATGCTCCTTCCTTTTTTTCTGAAACACAAAAAACCTAGTGCTGTCTGCAACCTAGACAATGCCTCAGATGGATTTGGGGGTTTTCAGCTTCAAAAGTTTTCAGCTTTTGGTTTTTTCAGCTTTCTTAGTTAATGAATCTGGATCAATGCAAAACAACCTGCTGTAGAAAGCAAAAGAATGTATTCTCCATTGAGATAACAGCTTGTGGAGCTATTACTGTAGTAATACTGCCTCACAAAGAATAGTCATTTCAATGGTTAATTGTTTCCAGTTCTGTAGTGGTATCGTCCCAGCAGGAATAGGCCCAGCATGACTTCTGCTGCATTGGCCGCTGCTATTGCAGCGCACAGAGCACTCTCCAGCAGACATGGAAGCATTTAATCACCTAAGTGAGCACTTTCTCTGCTCCAGCAGCCAGCAGAGAGCCAATGCCCTAATGCAGCCAGTGCCCTAATGCAGCCAGTACCATTCCCGTAGTGATAATTTGCTAACTCCACAGCTCAGGCAAACAGAAGGGAAATGTGTGATGCGCAGCAGAGTATCCAGAGCCAATGTTAAAGCACTTGTGCTCCTGTGCAGTCTGAAAGTCTGCTAAAACCTGGTGCAGCCTGCACTCCCTTAAGCACATCACATTTTCCTTTGCCAAGAAGCCGAATAAATTTAATTTTTTATTTCAGATGGACCCAAATAATTTCCATTAGCTTGCCATGAAAAATACATGTACAAGCTGCTACTGCAAGTGGTTTTATTTTCATTAGAAGGCCAACCAAGAGTCTTGATGTTGAAAATACAGATATACCATATTCTGTGCAGCTAAAAGAAATATAGAGGGACTGTCAGCACAAGGCAGCGTCAGGGCGTATAGCTGGCATCTGCAATCATATGTTTGCTCTTTCTTTCAATTTTCCCCTTCCTTTCAATTACGCCTACGGATTATATTTCGATTCATTGACATTGCAGTCACTCCTGTGTGGGCACAGTCAAGCTAGTTTCAAATGAGATAATTTGGCTACAGATAACATTGCAGACAGTACAGCATGGGACTGGATGCAGTAGAAACTGGGTAAATATTTCAGTGGCTTCACCAAAATGGGCCGTGGTGGGCTGCTGTGGCTCTCAGGGCACGAACAAACTACGTTAAAGCCAGCTGAGGCACACGGGCAATACACAACCACGACTTAGGTGCAGAATGTGGTTACTCTCAGGGAGGGGCTAAGCATGCTGTAGACCACCACCCCGGCTGAGGCAGACCTAGTATACAGACCTAGCACGTCCAAAAGCATCATTCTGTGGGGAATTTCAGTTTGTACAGCACTCTAGCAATTGCTTGAGATGTTTAAAAATTTAAAAAAAAAAAAAAAAGGCGAAAATGCAGACTTTACCCCGATGTATAAAAGTGCAGCGCCTCAGGAGCACAAAATCAGTGGAGATGACGTTTGCGGTTTGCATGAGGTCTGAAAACACACCTATGCCCCACCAGCTGCAGAGAGGCGAGCCCAGGGAACGTCTGGGACAAGTACTGCTGCAGGGAGCGTCTAAACACCTGTGTCCTTTCACCCGGGGACGGAAAAAGCCTGCCCTCAGCGGCCAGGCGACAGCACTGGGAACGTTCCTAGTCCCTCTGCGCCTACGAGGGAAGGAGGAGCTCGACCCTCCTCCTCCTCGCCCCCACCGGGACCGGGGCCGGGTCCCGGTCTCCTCGGTAGGGAGCCCCGGCTGCGCCGCCCCCCGCCCAGCCCGGCCGGCCACCACGGTGCCCG
>VZTT01064906.1:50330-65176 GCA_013400855.1 Buphagus erythrorhynchus | reverse complement strand
TACTAATTTTCCCATCTTACCTGCACTTTGTGATCAAAAACTTCTTGCCAGACCATTTGTCTTTTTTTGTAGGAAGAAACAATGTCCAAAATGCTAGAATTTAGAAATAAGACCAGGTTTGTGAACTTTAACGAGACAAGTACATGCACTCAAAAGCGGCAACATTTTCTAGCCCAAGGCACATCAGACCTTCCCCACCACTGCACAGGGGACCAAGAAAAAGCAGGTTGTTCTGGTTTCAGCCTTCAGTGCTCTGTCTTGCAGAGCATGTACTACCATGTAGAACAGTGTGCACATACATTAACACAAACTGATGTTCAGAACTACCAACAACTCATACAGGGTGACTAAATCCATGTTATTTAAGCGGAGAAAGAAATGTCTGCAAAAACTTCCTCCCCACCCTGTGTGCTGACACTACTGCAGATACCTAGCTTAAGATACCCAATATGTTCACAGAGTGTGTAAAACTAGCTTACACATCGATGCTGTGCCCCACATTTTAAAGCTATGAACTTCAGACCTGGTATATTAAAATAAAGTGGACAGTCCCAAATATGTGGCAATTTTTCAAAATAATGTAGATCATTAAGTCAGCTNAAAAAGAAAGAAAACTCATCTACCCTTTACTCTGATGTTTTAAAGCATATTATAATAACTGTGTTCACCTTTAAAAAGCACTTCAATGCTGGTGTTCCTGTTCCACCTATTACACATTCAACAGATGATAATTTCAAGGGATTGAAATTACCCACATATGGAGAGACTTACTAATGTCAGCAGTCTTGCTTTAACTCTTAAGCGACAAAGCCTGATCTACTTAATAGTCTGCTTTAGAAGCCTCACACAATATTGTGCTATTATGCAAGAGTATCTTACTAATTTTCCNCTGAGCAAGAATTAAAAAAACAACATACTTCTGAACATAGTAAGACTCCAGTTTAGCATAGTCAGTGCCAAAACCTTGCTTCTTCATGAACTCTTTCACTTCAGGGTTAGATTTCCTTAAATAATAACAAGGAAACAAGTTTAAAAAGATTATTTTTGTTATATTTTAAACCAGATTTCCCAATCATTTTCATGCACAGCACACTAATTATGCCTTAGGCATGCCACAGCCTGGAACGCACTGCAGAGCAGAAGCAGCAGGTTAACATGACTTAGATATTTTGAAAGAGTTTCCTCCTGATTTGAAATAGAGCTAATAGACCCAATTCTCTGGTAAATCTGCTGGAGCCACTGTTCTGAAGCAGTCTCTAGCAGGCTGCCTCAAACTCTAAGAGCATTGGAGTTCCTGGTATCTCAGCCACTTTGTGCCAAGGTTATCACCAGAGAAAACAATTTTGTGTTTCTACCACAAAAAACCAAACCAACGTTTTTGTGTTAAAGCATTTCCAAGAGTTTTTACTTTGTATAAAAAATAAATCATGTCTTGAGTGTTTGGATTTGATCTTTAAGAAGAATGTAGAAATACTAACTAGATCAATTTGAATACTCATTAAAATGCTCCAAATTCTTTATTATTAGTCTCTCCAGCAGAGAGACTCCAAAATATTCAACATCCAAACCGAATTAAGAACATGATTAATAAATGCTGTACTTCTAATACAAACACACATGAATCTATTCATAACAGTATGAATATGAATACTGTTATGAATCATTCATAACAGTAATTCTTACTGTTACCAGATTTTCTGGTGGGCAGAACTCAGTGTAAACATCTACTTTAACATAAACCATTTAAATGTTAATTTTCTTATCTAGTACTTTTCTAACATACTAGTTCTCTGTCTTGCCAGGGTAATTTTCATAAAGAAATCCTTTAGAATACCTGAATATTTATGAAACTACGAGTCAGAGCAAAATTCTGCACATCAGTTGCTTTTTGAGGATCACAAATGGTCTGCCTGTAAACAGTTACAGAGGTAGGAGGGGAGATCTTTTGGTTATGCAGTGAAAACTGTCTTATGCAACTGAATTCCATAATTGATGGAGGTGGACAGGTTTAGGAGGCGCTAGTTATTTGTTCCTTGAATTGTTGCCATACCAACAACTGAAGTCCACTTCATCTCCTCCCAAATGAATGAATTCATCTGGAAATACACTGCTGATCTCTTTAAAGAACTTAGCCATGAAGTCGTAAGTTGTATTCCAGACAGGATTTACAGGTCCAAAGGACCCAGTTGGCTGTCCTCTGTTGTAACAAGGAGTGAGAAGATCTTTTTGACCTAATAAAAACAATTAATAGATGATATTCAGTTTCATGTTGCAATGCTAACTTTGCTAGCAGGAAGAAGCAGTTAGTCATTTTACAAAGATAAATATTCATGACCTAAGTGCTCACCTATTTTAAGTATAATCAAATAGAGGCAGAATGAAATAAGACCACTTGTAAAAGGTTGAAGAACCCTCTAACTGGCAGTCAGGACTCTGACTTTCAGATCTGTGATGTAACACACACTACTATATGTTACATGTCACAATACCTGGAAAATAGCATTTGGATAACTACCGGAACAAAAAAAGCTTTAATGAATATCAGAAGGAAGCCAGTTAGAAGAAAGCCAAACATTATGAGTATGCTTCGGAGGCTTCTTTTCACTTTTTATTACTCTGCTTTTTTAATGCCTAAGCCAGTGTGACGTACATAGCTCAAGGTAGAATGAAATCTAAAGCAGAATATATCTGTACCCTTGCACACACATCTAGCATAGAACATGTCAACTTTCTTCATTCATTTTATTTCCTGAAACCTGTAAGGTTCATGACATCACTTATTGCCTCTTCCTTACCTCTTATCAAAGGCCTTCCAAAGCACTTTATTGGTTACTTCTTAATTAATTTTCTTGCTACTACTTACCACAATCTCTTAACAGTTAATACTTTCTCGGGCATACCTTTTCCCCAAGACTGTGTATGTCCTGGTGTATCAAACTCTGGGATAACTCTGATGCCTCTTAACCGGGCATACTCAATCACCAGACGGACATCAGTAGGAGTATAGATGAGATTAGAGGAGTATGCCCCCTGTAAAATATTCACATTTAGAGACAACACACTATACCAGCAGACCACAAAATTTTGCACAGAAGTATTTCAACTCAGAGCAGTTTTACAAGTTGGCTGTGGTTTATCAACTGCACAGACAGAACTTTTCACTTAACTTGTGGAGAGGAAAAAAAACCACACCAAAACAACAAACTCTCAACACTGAGACAGATCTTCTTGAGGACACCTTCCATTCCTTCTTAGCTCACAGTTACTGAAAAAGCCAGAAAAGCTAGTTTCTTTTCCTTCAGGATTTTGAAAGATGCACTTTTCCATTCTTCTGTACAGAGGCAAGTTATTTTTGCCCATTAGCTCTGAAACATAGGGCTCTTGCTATATAACATACAAGACTAATGGAAAAATTCTACAAAGTCAGAAAGAAGCTCCAACATCTCTGCTTCTTAGTTTTGATACAGTGACCAGTTTAGCATCAGGATGTGTTTCTTTTGTGACACTAAATTTGAGTGTAATTCTACTCTCACACAGCCAACAAATGTGACAATGACCCAGGTTACTACATTTTGGTGAAACAGATGCTTGCCAAAGAGCCAAACTATGTAAGAATACATAATGACTCTTCATGATTAATACCACCTTAAGCTTCTGTTTATCTGAAAACGTTTTCCACAGCTGAGTTACTCAAAAAAGGAGACAGTAGACAAGAAGCCTTTTAAAGAGCAGCTTATTGAGACAAAGACCATGTCCCTCTCTCTAGCTGTCAGTGGGATATATGACAGAACTCTACTAGAGTTTGCCTTTACTAGGCAAAATAATCTGACTGCACTATGCAAAATCTACAATTTCTGAATTATAAAATTCTTCATAGCATCTGCTCAAGCACTGCCAACGTAATTTTCATGAGGGTCAGATTCTAGCAAGCATTTTAAAACAGAATCACAAATCTTGTACTTAGGCTTAGTCTACTTAACTGTTCTTAACTACTTAACTATGTTTGATTTGGCTCCTACTGCACCTGACTGAGCAAGAACCTCATGACGGCTCTCATAATGTAACTAAGCTTACTATGTGTCTAGGAATAAAGAGACACATTCCACTGTATTTTTTTCAGGAAACAACCTTCTACTTTTGGATCTCTTACATGGTGCGTCTTGTAAGGCTTATCAGACAGGGCAAAAGCACTACTGCAGTGGTGCCAAGAGCTGGCAGGAAAATCTCTTGCATTAGTTTGAGTGGCAGAAGTCAACCAGTTAAAGAAGCCCATCAACAGAAATCCAAGCAGTGTTCACTACTTATTTGCATACCATTATTGTTCAAAGGCCTGCAAACACTGAGGATCATTCAGAAAATTTGGACAGAAGAGTAAAGGTCATTTACCATGTATCCAAACGAAGTCTTAAAAATGGTCCACACAGAAACTCAGGCATGATCCTAAATGTGGACATGCTGGTTACTGGTCCCATGGTACTGTTTTACAATCAACCAAAGCAGATATACTCAAGCATTGGTAAAATCCACACTTTATTTTCATGTAATGTGTGCCAGATTTCAGCCCTTCCACCCTGCTCCAATGATGTTCACTCACCTTATCACTTAATTCAGGGAAATAAATGCTCTGGTAAGGGAAGGACTGATCATCTACTATATGCCAGTGGAGAACATTGAACTTATTAAAAGCCATGGCATCCTGTAACAAATAATGCAATAGAGTCTAGTTAAACACTTCATTCTCATAGAAAATCCATGCAAAAAAAGTGGTCTTGTCCCAGCATATCCTGGATGCCTACAGCAACAACTAAAAAAGAAAAAAAAAACCTCAACCAAACCACCCCAAAAACCAACAAAAACCCCAACAAACCAAAAAAGCATTTGATGTTTCACTAAATCCTAGAAGCACATGCCTCTACTGCTCCACCCCTCTGCAATTTATTTTCATCACTGCTGTCAACAAACTCTTGATGTGACCCCCATTCTACCAGCCTGTGTAGCATGAACTGCTATGAACACTTAAGAATTTCTTCCACTTCAGAACACATACCCTGAGATTAGCTCAGGTGCTTACAGCACAGTGCTACTAATACCAAGGCTGCAAGTTTGACAACACAGACGGTTCTGTGAGTAATTCTCTATGCACCATCAGTTATTTCATCTTACAGAAAAGCTCACACTTTTATAACTAAATACTTTGGACTCAAAAAGAGAACAGCATGAGAGTTTCCTACTACACAGTACATCGCTCCTTGCTAATGACTTCTGCAGAATCCATTTCAAATGCATATAAAATAAACTATGCATTTTTCCTGCAAAAGACAGTGTTTCTTTTATGTTTTTATTCATAACAGTGTCAGTACTTTCCTTTTTTTGATCTTGAAGATAATCAAGATGAATTTTAACAGTTGGACAGTTAAACATATACCTTGAGCTATGCTGGCTTTTTAGTCATTAGAAGGGTGCGCTGTGAGCAGACCAAATAACTGTTTATTATAGGTGTTATTATAAGTGTTATACACTTATTGTAAGTGTACACCACGTAAGTTACATCGTTCATGACTGACTGCAACGCAGCTGCTCCCAATCCCTTGCCACAATACAATCGTTTTCACCACCCACTCCTCCCTTTTTTTCTTCCCCTAGGTAGATTTAAAGAGGTGATAAAATCTCTTTACCACCAAGTACAAAGGAAGGTTTATATCTTGTCCGCTCCCCAAATTTATCTCATCTGTTTCATGACATTGCAGAAGTCTTCATTGCCATGTCTTCATGCATTTCTAACAAATACCATCCTTCTACATAGGAAATTACACCTCTGGACCTTCAGTTCACCTATTCCTTCCTCAAGGAGGATGCCCTTCCTGGAATACAGTGCAGCAGTTGAACACAAACAAGAAATGTACTTGAACTGCTGCCCTAAGTATCTAATCACCACACACCAGAGAAGAGACTACTGATGCTTTTTGTTAGTCTGAATTCAAGCAGGCACAGAGGTGGGATAAGAGGCATACTTGTTCTTAAACCAGCAAACAGCATGAACTGTAGCTCTGATAATGTATTAGAGACAGACAGGCAATTTAAGGAAAGAAAGCAGAATAGCAGCAGTTACAGAAACACAAAAATAGAAATGCGAGTCTCTTTGGACATGTCTTATAGACAAGACAAAAAATATTGACACAAATATGTGAGATTTTGAAGCACCCTCTGTTGCAAGTGTAACACTACCAGAAGCATTACTTGCTGAATAGGCACTGACCTTGAATGTGAAAACAAGGTAAATACCAAAAGGACAAGTTCTGAGCATAGTTCAAGAATGACCTCAGGAATTAAAGACTGTTTTTATCTGCACTCTTTGCCTATCTTTAACTGTTTTTCAAAGTTCTGCAACATGGAAGGGAAATTTCAAAGATTACTTCATCTTGGAGAAGCAAGACAGAGACAAGACAGGAAACTGCCTGTTCCTCCACTTCAACTAACTAAATAATCCCTCCTACAAGGACTTCAACAAAAAAACTGGGGAGTGCAGAACAGCAGAAACCCCAGGTTTGGCTGCTAAGCTTAGACAAATACATCACCTTTCCATCAGGGCTGGAGCACGTTAATTCTTAATGTGCTTACTGAAGCTTTTTGGAGGAAATTTTGTTTGGTTTTATTTGTTAGTCTGCGCTTATTTTTCAGTAGCTTCCAGTTTGAATTTCCTCCCTTGCTCTGTAATACTTAATTACTGGCTTGCATTTAGCAGCTTAAGGAAGGACTACCAGAGCCTGCTGCTGGACTACCAAAGTCTGCTCCCAAAGACTGGAGTTTTCCTGAAATCACTGGCACTGAAGCTAGAATTTGCAAAGCATCTCTTGTATTGCTTGATGACAGTCAGATGTCTCAAAACATGCTTCCAAGAGATAATGCCTTAAGCTGGTTTAGGCACCAGAAAATACAGAGAATCTGAGGTACCACAAACACCAGCCCCTTTACAGATTCAATAATCATTGTGTCTGCCCACTCAATTCCTCTCTATGTTCATTCCAGTCTATGTTCACACCTTTGCTTAGCAAAATTCACTCTATCCCTTTAAAGTCAGACAGAGGATATGGGTTCTTCTTTCATACCAGCTCCAGTTGCTTCCTACTTCAGGGGCCAAAACACAACAACAAAAAGCCTTAATTATTAATGATACAAAACTGCATACTTACCAGGTTTGTAAGAATAGATTTCAATGGTAAATAATGCCTTGAAGTATCTAATAAAACTCCTCTATGAGCAAATCTTGGGAAGTCATTGATTTCAGATTCATTGATGAGAAACTATGAGAACAAAATTTAAAAATTAGAATTTTATTTTAATATTCATAAGTTCAAACAGGAAATAATTTTTCTTTCTCAGAAAATGATTATTGGAAATATGTAACAAACTGAAACGTTGCTGAATGCAACTGGTAGGTCTGCTCTTTCTAGAAAAGCACCCAGCTACTAGACAGTGGATTTAGTTAATAGCCATACTTACACTTCCATAGTCATCTTCATGAACCAACTGGCTGAAGGTTTCCAAACCTGGAAAAATATCAAAGAAAGGGATCTCAATTACAACCCAGTACTTGCCCTTAAAATTTTAGTTACAAACAACACCGTAACTATTTACAGCCATTCACATAGCTAGAAAGAATGGTTTGTAGCTGAGTTTCTTTCTCTTTAGCAGTTCCCTTAATTGCTTAAGCACCACCATTAAAAAAATTCTGGAGAGAACCATTCAAATTCTCTACTATGAACAGATACTGAATACTTGTGCTACCACTCAGCTGTAGCAGATTGATCCCCAAATAGTAAGAAAGTTACTGAGAAGAAGGTGGGAATTTCTGGTCTTGTTGTACATCTATTCCTGTAATTTCTGGAACTGGTGAAGTTCCTAATTTAGCATGAAAAATCTGTTCATTTATAGGTAACTAATATATAGACTAAACATTCCAGTAAGAACAGCAGACTGAAATGTCAGGATTATTATTCTTTGTGATGTGTTCATCATGTCCACTTTATAGGTGCAGTCAGAAAATAATCTTTTCACACTGTAGTTTAAAAAGCTTTTTGCTTGGCCTGGCTTATTTCAGACACAGCAAGGATGAACTCACAGTGTGCCACGGGGTCTGAGATGCTGAGCATCTGGACCAAGGATACATATCTGAGTATCCTTCTGGCCTGACTAAGCATACTTCCAATGAACTACTGAATGAGGACAAGGCTCAGTGGTCAGCTGGTTCTTGGTTTGCCATGTTTGTTTATATGCCCTAAACAAACAGTCAATGTGAAAAGCATCAGCTTACCTCTTAAAGCACCCCATACCTCAGAAGCTTTCAGTATGGCCACAGGCTCAGTTACAGTTAAATGGTCTAAAGAAAAGAAAAAAATGCTTACTAATCAAGAAAGAATGAATTGACAGAATAATGCCAAAAGGCATTAAAAAGATTCTTCAAGTGCCACATCTCCCTTTTTGTATTAAATTCCAACCAATCCTGCTTTTAATGGTGATAGCATGCAATTACTTTTCACCTGTTTTTCTATATAAAGCAAACTGCTATTCAGATAGTCAACAGCTAATCAGAAAGAAGGTGAAAGTAAGGTGCTTAGTAAGGGCAATGTTAAAATATTGCACATGAGCCAAAATTCCAGCAAAGTTTAACCCAATTGACTTAAAATCTAACACACTATGTTTTTGCATTTAAGACATATGTGATAAGGGTGGCTAAACCAAACCTAATCATGAAAAGTTTACGTCTACCTTCCTTTTATATAGGTTATGGTTACATATTTTTTTAGAGATATAACTTGTCATATAATATTGTCAGATGCTTACTATTAAGGTCTTATTACAAAGAAAAAAAGGTACTATTCAAAATATAGAATCATAGAATATGCTGAGTTGGAAGGGATGCATCAGGATTATTGAGTCCAACTCTTGGCCCTGCACAGGACATCCCCAAGAGTCACACCAAGTGCCTGAAAGCATTGTTCAAATGCCTCTTGAACTCTGTCAGGCTGGTGCCGTGACCACTTCCCTGGTGAGCCTGTTCCAGTGTCCAACCACAGCCTAGGTGAAGAATCTTTTTCCTGATATCCAGCCTAAACCTTCCCTGACTCAGCTTCGTGCTGTTACCTCAAGTCCTGTCACTGGTCATGAGAGTGAAGAGATCAAGACCTGCCCCTCTGAGGAAGCTGCAGAATGCAATGAGGTCTCCCCTCAGCTTCCTCTCCTCCAGGCTGAACAAACCAAGTGACCTCAGCTGCTCCTCATACAACTTCCCCTCCAGACCCTGCATCATGTTTGTGGCCCTGCTTTGGACACTCTCCAATAGCTTTATATCTCTCTTATTCTGTGGCACCCAGAACTGTCCCCAGCACTCGAGGTGAGGCTGCCCCAGCTCAGAGCAGAGCAGGACAATCCCTCCCTTGCCTGGCTGGTGATGCTGTGCCAGATGCACCACCAGGGTGCCAGGTCACCCTCTTGACCAGTATGGGGGCAGTGAGATGAAGTATGGTAAATAAAATGAAGAATGGTAGGTACCTGAAGGAATCTGTAACAATCCTCCCTTAAGTTTGAGTACTGAAGTACAGTACAAAGTACCAGTAAGAAAAAAAAAGCTAAAATTATTTTGGTTTTGAATTTAAGGTGATTCAGTAAATTTTAGAGAAGAAACAAATATATTTTAAGTCTTTTTTAAAATCACATACACATATATGCTTAAAAATATACTACATCTATAAATCTATAGATTTATATTATTATTCAAACATCAAAGCAATAATTGCACATCTGAAACAGCAGAGAAAAAAATCAAAGGGTTCAATTACTGTACAATGACTTATTTGATCTGTGTCACTATGAAAGAATGGTTGGCTACAATTTACACAGTTCAAACATTTATCTAAACTACCAAAGAAAAGCCATTCAGTGACATGAAGAAAGTACCTCAAGCCTGCATGTTAACTTAAGCACTGATTACACATACTGGAAGTTTGGGGTAAGAAAGAGTATTTAAAAGACGATTGCAATCTCCACAGGTAAACTGTAGGGAAAATGCAATAAATTGTCAAGGATTTAATTCCAACACAGCAGGGTTTTGTTTTTTTCTGAACAGGTATCATACCTTAAATGAACTTGGAAATTTTATAATAAGCTAGTTGAAACATTTTACACAAACAGGTAAGAACTCAGCAGGCAGGAGGGCAGATAACCTGTAGTTTGATTACATATCCAATACTCTTGCTAAAGGAGAGTCACTGACTGCTCCATAGTATCTTTATTTTTCAGAATCTGTACCCTTAAAAAGATAGCCCATTAAAAACAAGAAAATCAAAACTTGCTTTAATCTGGAAAGCTCAGCTTATTACATGATGAAAACATGTTATTTGTAAAAGAGAACTTATTTCTTAAAGCAGATGGAAAAAACTGCCTGTTCTGAAGAATGCAACCTAAAAAATCACATGCTCTGACAGATTCCATGACATAAGACAAGAACTAGCTTTGGTTAAAATCTAAAGTTTCACGAACCAGTTCAAAGTTCAAATAATAATAAAGCAGCACAATAAGCCGACTGGCAGAACAATGTTAAGAGCATTAGCATTTTTGCTGCTAGATTTCATTTGCATTGAAATGTATTAAAAACTTGCACATAAAAACTGAACTCTTTGGCTGTATGTCCCAAAAGGATTGAGTAAATTTAGTATCAGTACATTCTGCCACAAGTCAGGTGGAATTAATCCTGCTGCAGATGTATGACTTGAGATTAAAAGGATCTTTTTTCTAAGGATCTGTATCCTGGATACCAAACAACAGATTATCTCAAAACAGGACTAGATTAACTGAGTATGTTGATTTTTGTGTTAGCCTGCCCAGACAAAAAGCAGTATTATTGCTCAGCCATATTTCTGTTAAGGAAATTCTCTGGTGATTAGTACTTTACATAGAGTATTCCTCCACTCTGGACTTCAATCATAGAACTAAAGAAGCACAGAAAAATAAATCTAATATAAACATCATGTTTTAAAATCCTTTCTTGTATCTACAGAGAGAAAGGAAGTAGAATTATAGACCTGCAAGATGAATAACAAGTTCAACGAGCACTTTCTGGTTTTCCTGGAAAAACAGGAAATACCATGCACATATCTCAGTGTAAGTAGCTTCATTTCGAATGCAGTAATTTCTTAGGAGATGGGTAAGCAGTGACAGCCTTCACTCAATAAATACCCTGTACTGCAAGGGATCATCTCCTGACTATGCACAGATCCCATCAAAGATAACTGGCTATTGCACACTGTGGTATCTCTGATTCCTAATGCTAGCTGCTAGAAAGGACAGTAGCAGGTAAGTGAGCTATATGATAGCTGAACTGCAAAAATCATAGGCGACACGTGACGAGCTTCATGATTCACTGTGGGCTGAGATTTCCCACAGCATCAAGAGCAAGAATTATCTTCTGGTCGCCAATGTTGTGAAATGTTTTTATGCGCTTCCGAGAGCCCTTGCTTTCCAGTTTCTTAAAAAAAAAAACACCCAAAAACCTGCTGACTTCTACACTGGACACGTGATCGGAAAACGAGCGCGTAACGGTGCCGCCTAAGCCGGGGAAGGAGGAGCGCGGTGGGCGGCCGAGCGGTACTCACAGGCCTCGCTGGAGGTGAGCTGCGGGTGCCTGTCACAGCCAGGGTCCCCCGCCTCGATCACCACCTGCAGCTGGAACAGCTCGGGCTCCCCTCGGGCAGCCAGCGGCCTGCGGCCCCGCGTCCGCCGCAGGGAATGCCCGAACATGTACTCGTAGTACCTGCCGGGGAAGCAGAGGCGCCGGCGGGGGCCCTGAGGCTGCTGCTGCCATCCCCAGGCCGCCGCTGCAGCACCCCGGCCCCGCCGCCGCTCACCTGCGGAAGGCGTCCTGCAGCAGCCCGCAGCCCGGCCCCGCCGAGGAGCCGGCGCCGTGCACCAGCTGGAAGCGGCTGGGCGCTAGCTGCAGCTGGCGAGGGTACGTGCGGACCCACTGCGGCAGCGGCCACAGCGAGTCCTCGGGGACGGAGTCTGCCGCCAGCTCCCAGCTGGACGGCTCCGGCTCGGCCTCGGTCCGTGGGCCGCCGTGGCGAAGGCTGGTGCTCACCAGCACGGCGGGCACCACAACGAGCCCCAGCAGCAGCCCAGCCAGCCCCATGGCTCTGCCCATAGTGGAGCAGCTGCCTCAGCCCGCCCGGTGTACTCACAGGGCGGCCCGACTCCGCCTCTGGCGCCACGGGATCGGTCGGGGCGGGCTCGGGAGAGTCACTGGCCGCCCGCGGCACCGCCCTGCCGGCGGCCCCTGGACGGGAGTGCGGCAGGGTAAAGGGCCCGACGGGCACTTTGCTGGAGCGAGTGGATTCTTCCCGTTCCTCTGAGGGGTTTTCTCACATTAAAAAAAAAAAATATTAACTATTAGCGTCCAAAGGAGAGCCACGAGGATGGTGAAGGGCCTGGGCGGGAAGCCGTATGAGGGACGACTGAGGTCAATTGGTCCGTTCAGCCTGGAGGACACTGAGGGGAGACCTCATTGTGGTTTTCAACATCCTCGTGAGGGGAAGCAGAGGGGCAGGTCCCGATCTCTTCGCTTGGGTAACTAGTGACAGGACTTGAGGTAACAGTACACAGCTGAGTTAGGAGAACTTCACGTTATTATCAGGAAAAGGCCCTTCACACAGAGGGTGGTTGGGGACTGGAACGGGCTCCCCAGGTAAGTGGTCACAGCACCAAGCCTGACAGATTTCAAGAGGTATTTGAACAATGTTTTCAGGCACATGGTGTGATTCTTGGGACTGTCCTGTTCAGAGCTAGGAGCTGTACTTCAATGATTCTGATGGGTCCCTTTCAGCTCAGCATATTCCATGACTTTTTCCATCAGCCGACACCATGAGGTCCTGCACATGGCACCACTCTACAGAATAAGGGAGCGTGGCTGGGCCAGCTTAATTTCTATTTGGAAAGAGTGTGATGCAGGCCACACTTTCATGAAGGAAAGACTCTGCATCTCTTGTACTGCTACAAAACAATTTCAGTCTCAGCAGAAATTAGTTTTTCACAGGCTTTCTACAGAATGTGTTGCAAGCTATACAGTGAATAAGCAGGAGTCTGAGTTGCAGTGAAGTGTTTTAGCCTCTAACCAAACAAACCCAGTGTTTTGGCCAGTCTCAATGCAAGATTGGGAAGGTTGTTCTGAAGTGTTTGTGAAGAAGGCAAATCAAGCATTTCAAGACTGGATGTCACAGTGGGGAGGAGTTCAGGCTTCATGCCACTTCTAATTGAATGGTTAATGCAAACCCTGAAGTGTCATTGTTGTTGCTTTGGCTGATGCACCAGCTAAACCCACAGCAATGATGGGGGGAGCTGACACCTGCACTCTGCTACTGCAGAGTAACTGAGGAGCTGGTCAGCCATCCTGGAGGGGATGGATCACAAAACATCCTAGTTTTGCCATCTGCTCTGCCCAACTATGCAAGTGGAGTGCAAAGACTTAATGGAAAATGTTTGATGCAGGCTATCCATAGCAGAATGTTACTTAATCTTATGCCGTAAGTAAAAGGAATTCTTTATTAGGTGATATCAAAGAGGCACAACATGACACCTGTAAGCCTACCCTCCTGCACCTGCATGCCAGGAGACACATGGAAATGGCAGTGCTGTCTTTTCTGGTGCGCTCAGAGACAACCGTAACACTCTACTCTCCAAGCTGTGGCAGAAGTTTCCAGCTGCCTGTTAACATATACCTTACATATCTTTCCTTTGCCTGATGTGATTGTCTCCTCAACTGTATTGATTCAACTCTTCCTGCTGCCTACCTCTGTTCATCTTTTTAGACATACTTAGAAATTATGGATTTTTTTCATAGGTTTCTTTGATATGTCTAAGAGATCAGTAAACTCTCAGGTAAGGAGACGGTAAGGATAAGTAGCTGCAGTTGCAGGAGTCTGTAAGATACTAAACTAAATCTTCTGTTTACCGGTAAATGTTAAGCAGCCTGGCCACCCCTAAGGTAATTCTCAGACACCCTGAGAATTTTTTCATTCAGTTGTTCTCAGTGGCTGTATCTTCTGTAGAGAAAGTCTATTTTATGCCAATGAAGTGCACCTATTCATTAGTCATCTAACAAATATTCACCTAATTATTTATTTTTATCATGCTTTAAAATACTTATTCTGTGCACAAAATAGTAATTAAATTAATTTTGCTTTTTTGTCTTCTCAGGGTATTTTTCTGATGATCAATAAAGAGCTCAGGTAGTCTTTCCTTGTGTAACTCCATGAATATAGTTTTTTCTTTTACCCATTGGTATACTGGACAAAGTTGTAGAAACTTGGTATCTTTGAGATATTTATATATCTGCCAGTTTTGCTTCAATTTGGCCTCTGGGATTTAACAATTATTGGCAGAGTACTCAGACATAAACATGCTATTCTGATTTTCTAACTAAACCATGCTGTAGTGTCTTTGATTACCACAATCTAAGTCTGCATTGGCATTTTTAGACACTTAGGCTTGAAGTGTTATGATGCAACCCAGTTTTATGTTGCATCTTAGGACTGGTTCTAAGCTCACAGTAGAGGATAAGCAGGATGCATAGAATTGAAGAGTACTAGACTGCAGGCTGTAGTTGTTCTCTTCAGGGGCCAGGTGATTTCAGTGGGATTTCCACCAAACACAGCAGAATGATGACACTGCAGAGCTAGGACTGTAATTGTTTCCATCACTGTGCACAATCAAAGAAGACATCAGTGTGCTTTATGGTCTTTAACAAAAAAAAAAAACCAAAAACCAAAAAACAAAAAAAAAAAAAAAAAAAAAAAAAAAAA
>VZTT01064906.1:37570-50289 GCA_013400855.1 Buphagus erythrorhynchus | reverse complement strand
AAAAAAAAAAAAAAAAAAAAAAAAAAAAAAAAAAAAAAAAAAAAAAAAACAAAAAAAAAAACCTCTGATATCAACTCAAAATCTTAAATGAAATTCACCATACTTTATCCTTAGTCTGTTCTGTAAGTTTGATGTTGTGCTTCTGAGAGGAATGGATTTTGATCTTTCTTTATTGTTGACATTTGGCCTAGATTGTAAACCGGGAATGTACTCCTATCTAGGCTTGTAAAGACTTACATGGTTTTATAGGTTATACATACCCATTGAATGAGTACTAAAGTACTATTTTGCGTTTTTGTGGAAAAATTGAAAAGTGCAATCATGAGTTATTCAGATCAGGAACTTGAATCCCCTGGTTCTACCAGAGATGGCTTTTCCATTCCCCAAGGTAAAAATTATGTGTCATTTAGTTGCAGATTAATCCTTTCTGAAAGGGGAAGAAAATTGCTACATTAAAAAGACATGGTAAATGTAGCTGAGCTTAATTCCTACAACAGAATTGCACAGATTTTTTTCACACACATTCCTGTGTCAAATAGGAATAATAATAATAATAATAATAAAAAGCAGTTTTGGACATTAGGAATATCAAAAGTTCACCTTGCTAACCAAAATGGTGGAATTGGGCTACACACCAGTAGCTTTTATGGGATGAAGGTCTTCCTTTTGTGTAGCTCTCAGTTCTTGCAGTTATTCTGTAGCTATAGCAGTCATTTCAAAGTGATAGGAGATCTCTTAGCAGTGTTTCCTGGTGTGCCAAGAAATGTTCCATATAGTCTCTGCTGTTGACTCCACTTAAGAAATATTCCATATAGTCTCTGCTGTTGACTCCTTATTTGAGAAACAACAAAGCAGCACAGAGTAAACAGTGACTTACTACCACTGAGTAGTATTTTGTGGCCACTGTAGTCTGGTCAACATGTGAGAATGTTACTACCCAGTAGACTAGGGTGTGAATTGAGACCAGACTGGGAATTGCACAGCAGTGTCTCACAAATACGTTTTTGGAGTATGATAAAGGTTCATCCATTAAATTTTGAAAGAAATTCATCACTGTTAGTGGAAAGTATGAAGAAGTATTTCCCTGTTATTTGGAAACCAGGTGATGTTTTATTTTCTGCATTGCCAAGCTAAGCTAAATTCTTAAGTTACCTGTAACTGACAGATCACAAATAAACGTTTTTTTACCATGGTTGTAATAAGTTTTGCTGTTCCACTATCTGAGTAGTGGAACATATAAGTAGTATATATCCTTTGCAGATGGGACTGAATCTTTCCATGCAGGTGATTACTTGCTTGGTACATGGCATAGGGTACCTCAGATAAAGGTCTTGCCTACAAGGGGGTGTTGCGACTGAATAAAGTAGGATGATAATTTCATACTACATATAGCTGCTGACAGTAATTTTGTATAGGGCAAGATTGTGAAGATTATGCAGTTTGGAAATGAAATAAACCTCTATCAGGGGCTGCAGTTTGGAAATGTAATAAACTTCTAGCAGGGAGTCACTTGCTGCACTGTAAGTTCCTAACCTAGCTTGCACACAGTCTTCTGTATGGTTATTGTATGTCCACATTTTTCCAAATATATGTTCTTTTTCATCCTGGCCACTTTTAGATATCTTTCTATTGATGTCTTTTATATATCAGGAGTATCCAGGCAGTGATTACATCTAGAAGGCTGGATACCCTCACTGCCTAGAAATCTTGTGTGTGACCAATGAGTACTTGAATGATGGGTTTAGAACTGACTTTAAATATGTTTGTTGGCTGAAGAGAATTTCCAAATGGAAGATAATATATGAGCTGTCTGTGAGCTACTCTCTGAGAATGTTGGCATTGATGTTGACATACATAATTAGGGATAAGAACTGATGAAAACAGGATGTTTAAATGATGTAACTTCAAGGAAACTCACAGGCAGAAAATGTTTCAAACAATAGCAAGGACGGTTTGTGAATGGATACACATGCCAGATGCATGATTAGTGTAAGTAGGTGAACCAGCTAGAAAGCAAACTGTGGACACAGCATATATAATACACACACATTATTTTGTAAAGGGAATTGTGGTTTAGGCTGCCAGCCTCATTATGTGCTACTGTCTGACTACTTTTAGTATTTATTATGTTGTTTGAATAGAAAGAAATCTGAATTATTCTAGTACTGGGTCAGGTCTGTGCCTTCAGTACCTAAACCCCTAGAAGGTGTGAAACACATATTGGGAGAAAGTGCTAACGTATGCCAGATCCACAAAGGTTCTAAGCTACTGGGTGGCTATAAAACTCATGGTCTTTTGCTGATTTGTCTTTTTTGTTTCACAGCTGTCTGGGAATTCTATCAAAGTGAGGCTTGGAGCAGTGCTGCCTCTGCCTCTGGGCTTGGGGACTTCAGACTTGTGGAGCCTCCTATTCTGACAGAGATATGCTGCTCACAAATAGATTGCTCTGGGGTCTTTGGTTTCATCAGCACTGGTTCTTTGGTCTGCAGCAATTGCAATGAGATATCAGAGGGAGAAAAAGGCTAAATAAAGCCTTTTTTACAGTCGTACATTTTTTTTGAGTAATGATTTGTACCTGTTCATTAACTGCTGATTTCTCAGAGTGCTTTGGTCATCACTGCAGACACAGTTTGTCAAATAGGACATAGTAGAGCTGGCCTGGATTAGAAATATTTGAAAAAATTCACAACGCCAGAGATTTATGTCCAGAAAGGAAACAGACTAGTCCAGTAACTTTATTCACTTTATATAACTTTTTATAGAAGGAGAGGCCATGGGGCATTCCCCTGGGATCTGTCAAAATGTTGGGGGACACAGCCCCCTTTTTATCCTGAGTTTCTGGCCACATCACCCTCTTCCTCTCCCCATTGGCAGAGGTACGTGGAAGGTACCTGAATAGCCTACTCTATGTCCCCCCTCTAATATACACGCCTTTTTTTTTTTCTTTTATAACAAAACACTAGGAGTATCCACACAATGTCTGAGGTGCGGAACCTTTGCAAGTTTTATATGTTGGCGATTTCTTTAATAATCAATAAGGAAAAAGTCTATACAGAGAGATTTTATTGATCTGTTGATTTATATCTAACTATTATGGGGAAAGATGACAAAATCTTTTCCTCCCTTCTGAAGCCACGTCTTCACCAGTAGATGGTGCTATGCTCTCACTTCATCAGTGTCTCATTCCTTGGTACTTCATCCTGAAAGTGTAACTGCAGGCGTGATGGCAACAGCTATTAGTCTTGTCTGTACATCTTAGCTGGTTACAAACCATCCCAGCATTCCATGCGCATAGTTTTTTGCTGAGTTTCTCCATGCTGGGCTTATTCAGCAAAATCAATATTATTGCATTTTGTCACTGAAGAAATCCATGCAAATCAGATGCCTACTTCATGACTATGACTATTTGTATTCTGTGTAGTTAACATTCAAATTTAGTGATTAAAGATTACAGAATAATAGGAACCCCAATGTACAGGAGTAAATCTGTGTCCTCTTTAGGGACACTAGAAGAATTTTCCAGTGGCAAAAAAAAAAATCAGCTATGTTTAGAGAGGCAAAATTTAAAATTATTATTTCTCAGAACCTGAGCAGCTCTTGTTTTGTTTCTGCCTCCTTCCTTGCTGTCACTGAAAATGTTAAACTTAGGATGAATTAAATTGTTGTGGCCTTGGAAAAGTTTTCATCTCTTTTTCCTAATTTTGCTCTGAAAATTGAAAACTAAGTCCCCACTAAACAAACACACACAGTGTTTTCAAGTGGAGACCCATTGGTCTGTTGTACTGAAATATCCAATTTATGGACAGTACAATTTAGTAAGAAAGAATGACATGCCTGCATGACCTCAGAGAGACTTTGAGAAACTTAAGGATTGGACTAACAGAAAGCTCATTAACTTCAGTGTCCTGCACTTCAAAACAGGCTGGTTGGTAACTTCTTCAGTGCAGTACTGAAACAAGCTCTCTGGAAAGGCTGTGGTGTTTCATCCATAGGACATTTGAGCTTGGCCAGGTAAGGCTGAAGCTGACCTCATCTGGTGTTGCTGTTAATCCATTTTGTGCAGAAGTCCTTTCTTGCTAGTATTCCTTCGGCCATGTTGCTTTGGCTTAGTGCGAGCTGCAGTAAATCTATGTTACACACTATACTTAAATTAAGAATATACACTGATTAATGTGGGAAATTTGTATGACATAAATGTTTCTAGGAACAGTAACCTAATGATATTGTCTTTTTTTCACCTTGGATACCCTAAGCCAGGTTCATCTGCTCTATGTCACCTGGCTATGCTGTGCCTCTCTCTGTTGCAGCTGAACAGAGGGATTGTACAGCTTCACTGTTGTGTGCTGGGGTAGGAAAGGTTTATTAAAGCTGATCTGGAACAAAGCTATGACTGCAGTTATGTTGTCCTGGAAGAGAAGTAAGTTTTGTAGGAGAGCAAAAGAGAAGAACAAAAAAGAGTGCATGTGTCACTCAGTGCTTGAGTTTTTCTATGAAGTCGCATACATCAAATTCTGGCTCAAGGCTAGTAAGACCTAGCAAGTAAAAGGTAAGAGGTGCTCCAAAAATGGGATGCTTGTGTTGCTCTTTCTGTTGTAAAGGACTCTGTCCTGCATGACATCTTTGTCTCTAAACTAGGGAGATGTGGATTGAGTGGGTGGATCACTTGGTGGATAAAGAATTGGCTGGATGGTCACACTCAAAGGGTTGCAGCCGATGGTTCAATGTCCAAGTGGAGACCCAGTGATGTGTGGAATTCCTCAGGGGTTAGTATTGTAACTGTCCCTGTTTAAAGTATTTGTTGGTGACACAGACAGTAGGATTTAGTGCAATCTCAGCAAGGCTGCCAACAACACCAAGCTGTGTGGTGCAGTCTATGTATTGCAGGGCAGGCATGCCATCCAGAGGGACCTTGTTATTCTTGAGAGCTGGGTCCATGTAAATCTCATGAAGTTCAACAATGCAAGGTCCTACATCTCGTAATCCCAAGCACAAGTCTGGGTGGGGGGAGGAGGTGGGGTGCTTAGAGAATAATTGATAATAGACTTGAGTCAAAAGACTCGGGGATGCTGGTGACTGAGAGGCTGGACATGAGCCAGCCATGGGCACTCACAGCCCAGAAAGCCAAATGTGTGCTGGGCTGCATCCAAACAGGATGGGGATTCTGCCCCTCTGGTCTGCTCTGTTGAGACCCCGCCTGGAGCACTGGGGCCTCCAGCATAAAAAAGGCATGGGCTTGTTGGAGTTAGTCCAGGTGAGTGCCATGGAGATGATCACAAGGCAGGAACACCTCTCCTATGAAGACAAACTGAGAGAATCGGGGTTATTCAGCCTGGAAAAGAGAAGGCTTTTGGGGGACCTTAGAATGCCATCCAGTACATAATGGGGGCCTGCAAGAGAGATGGAGAGGGACTTTTTACAAGGGCATAGGATAAGAGGGAATAGCTGTAAGATGACAGAGGCTAGGTTTACATTAGACATTAGAAATAAATCCTTCACTATAAAGGTGCTGAGACACTAGAACTGGTTGCTGGAGAAGTTGATGCCACATCCCTGGAAGTGTTCAAGTCCAGGTTGGATGGAGCTCTGGGCAACCTGGTCTAGTGGTAGTTGTCCCTGCCTGTTGCAGAGTGGGTGGAACTAGATGATCTTTGAGGCCCCTTTCAACCCAAACCATTCTGTGGTTCTGTCATTTGGGATCTTTAGGCCCAAAAGGTCAGATAGATTTGCCGACCAGTAATGTGTTCTAGTATATTGCCAAACCAGATCTGGTGCATTGTTCACTGCTGGCAACTTGTTACTTATTTTTTTTATTATTTTCATACAGCATTATGATCCCCAAAAGCAGAAAGCTGCATGCAGTCTGTTAAGAAGAAAATAATCCAACTCTTTTTTTTTTTTTTTGCAGTGTCAAGTACAGTCTTCTTGATGCAGGATGGCATGGATGAGGGAATATGGAGGAAGGAGATATAAATTATCCTCCTTAGGCTCATTTAGTTTTTAACGTGAACTTTGGTTACAGAAGAGTCACGCTTTATGGAGCACTAAAGAAGCCATTGCATACAAACTCTTCCACTGGACCTTATAAAATGAAACAAGAACATGTGTTAGGATTACAACATGTATGCAAACAAGACCCAGAGTACATACAAGGTAGATGCATTTTCTAGACCAGAAAATCAAAGATAAATCTATATCCTTTTTTTCCTTGGACTTCATGAGAACTGTGAAAGGAATACCATGTTTTAGACAATAATATAGGTAACAGTATATTAAAAAATCTCCAGAGAAGAAAACTTTGAGGATACTGTTTTGTTTTTAACAACACTTGTCTTTCTCCTGGACAATAGGGTGTTGCAGTGAGACCCTGCAGGTGCTTTCAATAAAAACTGATAGTAGAACACAGGTGAATGCATAACTCTAAAGGGTGAGGATGAGGCCAATTCTACTTGCCGTGTAATTTGCATCTGTTTTGATTTAGCTTGTGATTGTTCTGTCTCTGACTCAGTTAGCATGGTTTTGGCTGGCATGTTTGGCTACATTTAGAGAGCAGTGTCTCCTTTTCAAAGTGTTTGGAGACCTCCTAACATAAATACTACTAATAGTATTTATTATCTTTGTGTTCTTAGCTTTGGAGAAAACAATAAGTTGAGGATAAACGTGTAAATCTTATGATGCATGTAACAAACCGCTTCTTTTGAATTTTTTTTTTTATTATGTGTTTATACTGCTGTAATCAGTAAATTTTAATTTCATTCTGTTGGATACATTATAGACATATTCTAAGTGACAGATTTGATCCCTAGAAGTGTCAGGATATTTAGCAGTGCAGATAGTCTGAGTAGTTTTTATTTTCAATAGCAGGAGTTATGCGGAGTCTCAAGATTGATCTAAACAGTCTTTCTTTGTGGGATCCAAAGAGGAATAATTCCCTTATGTTTCCAACTCAGAAACATTGCAGGAAATGTAGAGGTTATTTTCCTTCCAGCATTGCACAAATGCATTGTTTCTCTCTTCTTGCTGGTGTTTGTGCACAGAATATTTCTGTGCAGACTGTCCTCCTTGAGCAATCCATTGTATAAGCAGAATCAGGTATGCTCTTGGTCCAGATTGCTTTCTGTTTACAATAAAATAAAAAAGGAGTCTCTAAGAGGAATGCAATGGCAATTAGGCTAATACATACAGTGAGAAATATTAATTACCTCCTTAGTCTTGTCACAGCTATCTCAATCATTATACACAAACTTGTAGACATGGGATATCTAAAGAAGTCTTCTGGCTTTGGTCTGAAACCACACTGAAAAGCCATTCAGCTGGCTATTCACAGCAAGGCAAGACAATAGCCAGCTTTGTGTTTACTAAGGATAATCTGCTGTGCTGTGCTACTCAATCTGTAACTCTAAATGTCCTTGTCTTGTAGTTGGCAGTACACTAAGTCCCAAGTTTTCTGACTGGTTTGGAGGGCTTGCTGAAATGCTAACCAATCAGACAATCATTGGAGCTGTATTTAGAGAAAAGAAATGATGGCTGCAGCAGGACAGGTCTGACCTTGAGAAGTAGGGTAAATTATTGATCATCATCTTAGCTCAACTTCTGAGGAGTTATCAGTGATGGTGGATCAACCATTGTATTTTTCATGGACAGAATGATGAATGTTTTCCTATCTTTTAAGTCCTGTCTAAAACCATGGGACATTTTTGTAGTCTTTGTTGGGTTTCAGGTAAATGCAATTTACAGGGTCAGGGTATTCATAGGACAGAAATTAATTATACCCTCCTAGTCATTATGTATTTCAAAAAACTTGTTTTTTTAAAATGTTTTTAGTGGGTATAGTGTAACCGTGTTTTAAATATTGGCGTTTAGTAAATTTGAAGAGATGTAAACAAATTAATCATTAACTATGAAGTCAACCCTAGACTGTAGCCTCCAGGTTTCTCTGAGACCCTGTTAGGTCTGCCTCCCTTCACCTGAAATGTCTGGGGTTTTTTTAAAATGGCTATCTCCTACTTGGGACTTACTAAAAGAAAAGGCATGGTGTGAGAAGTAGTATGTAATTTGAAACGGGACTCACAATGAATTGAGCAGAGGAACATTTACATTTTCAGTGCCAGTATAGGAAATACTACAGGACAGAAAAGACCCTGGGGTTAATGTTACTTTTTAGAAACAGAAGTTATGAGATCATGTTATGATGCCATTTTGAATAGGATTGTGAAGTATATTTGCTATAATCATTCTAAGATAATTGCTTTTTAGTTTGCTAGTTTATTTTCAAGAATAAAATCAGAAGTGTCACACCGATACATCAATTATTCTAAAAATGTGTTTTCACTTGGTAACCTTCACATATATCTTGTATATCTGTATCTGTCACATATATCTGTATATCTTGTGTTTCATTAAACCAAACCCTGCATTTAACAAAATGTACTTTCATTACAAGGAAAACTAGTGGTTACTGCCCAACCCCTGTGTTAGTACCTCTTTTGTTCTGGCATTCTTACAATTCTTCATTTCTGCTTTGCTGTGCTTAAAGTCTTCTGTGTCCTGTCTCTTTGGACATCTTGGTGAAACACCATTTTCATGACATAGTGTCTGCTGCTTTTCCTTTCTTTTATGTGCTCACCTACATGCCTTTTCATCTCCTCCGCTACCTCATACTTTTACTATTGCACTAGAAACCTGGCTTTTGTGAGGAACTCAAACAAGCTTTTCAGATGCCATATGGTTCTTTGAGAACTGTCACTCTAATTTCAAATATATTCGAAAATATATTTCTGTTCCTTAGAGATTAAAAAAAAAAACCAAAACAACAAATGAACAAAAAAACCCCCAAAACCCAAGAAGAATCCCACAACCCAATTCCAAATTGGAGGAGTTAAAGGATATTAGTTTTCAATGTCTTCAAAGTTTTTAGCTAACTGCTTGATATGTTTTCAGATATGGTTACAGTGACCAGCAATTTTTTGTACTAATGGTTTCCATTTCATTTTCATTAGTTGCTTGTTCTGTTTTTTGTAAATATTACCTAAAATTATGTGCCATTTACTGCTGGAAGAATAAGTACATATTTAAAATGTAGGCAAGTGAAATCTTAGTCTGAAATTGAATTTTTAAGTGCATCTCTTTAAACATGATAGCACTGATGATTCAGTCACATGATTTGCCATTAACTGAATCACAAACATTTCGTGTAGCTTAACTTGCTATTCCTGTCCCTTGCCCTCTTGAAATAAATGGACTTCCAACAACAGTTTTGACAATACTCTTGTCTACAAGTAATAAAACATCTGGAAATTAGGCTAGATGGATAAAACAGTTCCATGCAATAATATGTATCTGGCATTCATACAACCTTTGTATAATGCACGTTTTTATGGGCCAGATGTGGTATTTATGTGTTACGAGGAACAGAGGCATGTTCAGTCATACTTTTTATTGCATTTAAATGCAAGGTATATTTTAATAACTCTCAAAGGGAATTGTCTCCTATTGATTAGAAACTGTCAGTGTGTTAGACATAAACCTCAAAAAGCAAATGAATCTGTCAGAAAACTGTAGATGTAATTTAAGTTGACATTAAACTGTATACTTATCATGAGCTGGCTTCCAAAAAAAAAGAGGAAAAACCCCAACTAATAAATTTCTACTTATTCCTCCAGTGAAGGTGATCTATGAAGCCTTTGATCTAAGAGTTGTTTATTTCTTCTCCAGGACTGTGTTCTGTTAGATTTACAGGTCTATGAAATTACTGTTTTTCAGCCTTTCACATTTTCTTATTAGGACAACAGCTTTGCATAAAAGCCAGCTGCAAAGTCTCCATTTTTACAGTCTTGCATGACATTTTCAAGTAAGGTGAACTGACCTTCTATCAAGTGGAAAAGGGATTCCACTGAATCATGCCCACCTTGCTTTTGCCATTGTTAATTTCCAAACAACACTGAAAAGCAGGTAACTGAGCTGTTCTCTCCTCTACATCTTTTCTTTGTCTAAGGTTTTTACTATTTTCACTCTGAAACATCACTGTTTTTACAAAAACAGTACCTGGAACTTTTTTTCATTTACCATTGCCATTTCTGTGGAGCACATTGAGCTTTGTTTACATGGGATTCCACATTTGCTATAGTCCTTTATTCCATGTCTTTCTGCATGTTTATTATCTGTACAAGAGATGTCAATGTCAATCTCTTTCAGTTTCTTTAATTTGTTTTTTTTAATTTTTACTCTGCAAAATCTCCTTAAACAGATAAGTCCTCTATATGTCTATTTCCAAATATGTTACAGATTATTTAAAAGCAAGTGCCATAAGGCCAGCCTTAACAGGTGTCAGTGTCAGAACCCTACTAGTGCATCCCTCCTTCCATTAATTTTTATTGAAAGAGAGCAAAAGTCTGCAGGGATGCTGGTTTAGCAGCTCTAAAATATGTTTTAGTTTTCAAAAGATGTCTTGGTTTAATTTGAACTTTCCCAGCAAACACACCAAATAATGTCATAATTTTGATTTGCCAATTTAAATATACTTATTTTTTGTTGTGAGACAGAACCAGGAGTAAAAGAGCAAGGCAGGCCTAAAGCTTAAAAGGGTATAAAAAACTTTATTAACTACACAGAGAAAGAAAAAAAAAATTCAGAATAAGATCTTCAGACCACTCTTTCCTCCCCTCTCCCAACCTTCATAACAACAAGACAAACATGCAAAGACTACTTCAATCAATTTCCAATTTAAACAGTCTTTTTTCAGTTCTCTTTGGAGAGAGAAGTTTCTTCTTGTCAGGCCATAGGGACTTCTCCACAAGGGGAGGGGGGAAGAAAACCCAGTCCTCTCGTGGCTTCACTTTCACGATTTGCATCCGCCTGGGAAAAAAACTTGCAAAGTCATGACACTCCTCCCATCCTCACAGCTTTCCCAAAGCTGTGCTTATGGGCCATGTTAAACTCATGGGGTATTACTTCTAAGAATGAACTGTTCCAAAGCAAAAGTTCTCTTAATCTCTTTTCTCTTTGTTCATGCTTCATCCTCAGAAAACCGAGATCCCTTTCTTTCCTCAGGGCAAAGATTCTCAGCACAAGTACTTTAGTCAAATGATCTATCACATGGAACACTCCAACCCCCCATGTCTTTTTTCCACGGTTTATAGGAATTTTCAGTGCGATATCAGTTCATCCCTACGATCTTACAAAAAGATTTTCAGCCGTCTTCACAGCATCTCCTCATTCTCCTTCCATCTAAAGAAACTTAGCTCTTTCATTTTCCCTTCTCACTCCGGGGAGGATTGAAAAGTCTGCAAGTCTTATCTAAGCATTGAAAGAGTTANGCCCGGCCCGGGCCTGCCCCCACCCCCAGGCCCGCAGGCCTGCAGTGGAGCCAGGCCGGGCCGGTGTTACCTGCACTGCTGCCGGAAAAGAAAGAGAGCTCTTTTCCGGGTTACCTCCTTCAAAATGTGTGTTCATGGAGCGAACTAACTTTCTCCAATTGGTTTTTCAGGCTGTCAATAACCAAACCAGCCTTCAATTGGTCTCATCAGCTCCCAGAGGGAGTTCTCATAGACAGAACTTTTCTCTGAGTTTCTTCTCCCCAGGTGAAACCAGTACAAAACTTTATAAAGGACTCCAGCTATTGCAGTAATTTGCCTAATTATCTTTTGTAGTAGTGAAGACCAGAAGTCTTGAAGCCATCCTTGAGTCTGACCTAATTTCTAAACCTTCTATCCTCTTTTCTATGATCTATTTCTATACTCCATATAGAGTTTGGTTGTGTGTCACTGACCTTTCCCAACCCCTACAGCACTGCCAGGCTTCTTCCTTGATTCAGCTCTGGCTCTACTGAAATTCTTATTAATTCTTGAATCGCTTCCTCTCTCAACTTTTTCAGCTCTTTTTTTTATAGTTCTTCTAAATACCTATAATTTTAGGCTTCAGGAGACACAAAATTCTGTGCTTGGATTACTGTTTCATGTATATTCTCCATCTGTCCCTCTAGTCAGTCATCTTTGTATTCAGGTTCAACATTAAATTCCTGCTTTTTAGAATTCTCACTGGATTTGTATCTCATTTTCCACTTTTTAGTCTGTCATGAACAGTGGGTATACGTGCTTCATTCACTAACAAGATTAATAAAGGCAAAAGAAAATCATGGTGTAGAGAAAAAGGCCTTACATTCAAGTTCAAGTTCCAGTGTTCCTGTCAACCTTTCATTACAGTAACAAATAAACTGTCACATATGGATTTATTCGTAGTCTATAGCCCTGACAGAGAGGGATAGCATGTTTCAGCCTTAATGTGTAATTCAGATATGAAGGACATGAAGTGGTTTCTTCAGGAAAAAATAACTCTAAGTCAAAATATTAGAACGCTCTTAAAGTCCAAATATGAGCAATTTTTTTGAAATTTGTCCATCCCTGTAGACGCAACATGCTGTGACTCAGTCTTTATTGGCTGCTGATATAACCTCAATATTCGATACATACAGTAGGCACCACAGGAAACAGTATGGTCAAACAGAGAATGTCTGACTGAGCTCAAACACAAGAAATCAGTACATGAAAAGCAGAAGATAGGATACAATACCAAGAACAGAAACACCATATGGGGATGTGTAGGTAGCAGGCTGTCCAATTTCAGGGTTAAGATGACCCCGAAACCTGGAGAAGGTTTTTCTTCCCAGCCTGAGCATTGATGAAGGAGTCAGGAGACGTAGTTTGTGCTTCTCAAGGTTGTTTATT
>VZTT01064906.1:11251-28235 GCA_013400855.1 Buphagus erythrorhynchus | reverse complement strand
CCATTTAAGATTTTTGTTAGACATTTATACCTCTAAGATTTTTCCCCATTTAACAGAATGGAATCTCAAAGACCCACAGCAAATGGAAAGCTTCTTCAAAAGTACTTGAGCAGAAGATAAATAGAGGGTTTTTCTGAACTACCTTAGTCATAGAAGCTCAGATGATACTCTAGCTAAGTCTTAGGATTCTGTTTTCATATGAATGCAGCATTCATTTGCTTTAAAAACTGGTAGTTCTATTAATGCTTATGGAGATTTTAAATTATTCCTAATCTTCATTTGAGCAATGATCATGTAAAATTTGCTTGAGATAATTTTGATGTCAGATTTTCAAATCTGGTGAATTTTCATAAAATTGGTCATCCATAAATTTCTTTCTTTTTTTTTTTTTTTCTAAATACATGTACAAACACAAGTTCTGACTCTGCTTGTGCATACAATGTGTGTGTGCACGTGTACCATAAATGTACTGGCATGTGACACAAGCTACTGAGCACAAGAGATATCTGCCTAGATATTTTGGTTAACTTTGAAATTACTTTTAAACTACTAAATCAAATTACAGGTATTTGACCACTGCTGTGTGTGTACCACTGTTTCAAGGCTGTCAGACTCTACTGCCATCTGTTTATTGTGATATGACAAAGCTTCCACATATTTTTCTATCCAGAATACTTATGTGCAGTTTATCACAATAAGCAATGAATTTCAGAGATGTCTAGAGAATGTATGAGTGGAAATCTTCTATTCTTTTAGCCATCACAGGATAAGATTACTTCCACAGCTTAATCTTCATTAGGCCTTTGAGGAAAATCTGAGATTCTTCCAATCAATTATTTGGATGTGGTGAGTCACTAGGCTTTGTTATTATATTTGAGCAAAATTCTAAGTTCACATATAGATGAAAGCAGATTCAGAAAAGGAAATTGCTTGTTAACTGAAACCTTAAACAGTTTTCTTTAAGAAAGCACAAGTGATCAGTCAGCTATCATCCAACTATGCCTTCAAGTTCTTTCTAATTTAATGTATTACCTCTTTTACATCTTAACACACAAGACTTGTTACAGAAGACAGAAGCTGTCTTTTGTATTTCCAAACTACTGTCTTTTCTTTAAGCCAAAACATACATATGTTGATGTGCCAAGTAGTTCTTCAGGTAGGAAAGTAAAAACATGTCCAGGCATGTCCTGGAGATTGGGAAAAAGCCAGAAAATGTTTAGCTCAAATAAAGCATCAACAGCTTCCTTTTTACTACTTTCAGCAGCAATCAGATATCTAATTAAATTCCATTAGCCTAAAATAAGGCAGAGCTTTGAAGACACAAATCAATAACTAGAGAAAATGCCACACTGAGCGTGTTAAGAGACTTTTGAAACTTTGCCCATACTACATATTCTTCGAAGTTTAAGCCCTCTGACTTAACTTGGCCATAACTAAATAATCCAAATTGACATTCGGAGAAGAGGAGTAATAGGGCTTTTAGGGATTTAGTTAACCTAAGAAAACTGGTTTCCTCATCCCATTGAATGTGTAACTTGCAAGGCTTTGCCTGTTATAACGTGACATTTCTTCACTCAAAAGCTCACTTTTATTTTCAAGAAAAGGTTTTGCTGCAGACCTAAATTCATCACACTGCACCAACAATGAATTAATCTTCTACAAAGGCTTGGTCATTAAAAAGGTAAAATAATTCAAACCAGCACCATGAAGGATTTTAAACCTTTGTATAATACATGGGCTCTGTGGCAGAATCAAATTAACTGGTTTCCTTTGTACACAAGAACAATAAAGTGTCAAAGTACATAAACAAGTCTTTTAAAACAAGTAAGTGTGTCCTTTTAAGTCCTTCTCATTAAACAGATACAGTCTGATGAGGATACTGAGGCTATTTGTGCATTTAATACCTCAGAAACAACCCCTGCTGTAGGCAACATGTTCAAAAGTTTGATCTAAACCACAGAAACACCAACTCCATAGGACACATTTGATTTTGTTACAAAGTTTGGAATCAGATTACTTAGTCCTCACAATCATCAAACTTCACAGGTTAAAACTAGGTGAGTGAGTCTGTTTTAACCTTTTCATGTTCTGCCAAGAGCCTTCTAAAGTGTTCCTTTCTTAAGTGTTCTGAAGTATCTGTAAAAATGCTATTTAAGAACATCTAGCATTAATATGGCCTCAAAACTACTAATAATGCTGTTCCAGATGTTTGTGGTGAATTGCTGAGCAGGAAAATTAATAAAGTCATACTTACACAAACAAACTTGCTTTAAAATACTTGTCCAGATCTGTCCTAAACCACTAAAATCAGAGAATTCTGTACTCTCCTTCTCCCTAAAGCAGTGGTCTCCAACAAGTCATGTTAAGCTTCCTAATTTCTTTTGTATTATTATCACCACCAAACTTTTTTAATTGAAAACAATATACACTTTACAGTTTTCATTGGTTCTGTGGACCACTTCCCATAACATTATGGCCTGAAAACTTAGATCTAGGTATATGATAATGGAAAGCATGACTACAGGAGGTTTGTTTGCTCTGATTTTAGTTTGGTACAGTGGATGATAATAGGATTGAGGCATAAACTATTGACAGGTGAGACTTATACCTAAGATCCTGATCTCTCTATACATATATCCATAAGGACAAATTAACTCAAAGTCTCCTGGGTGCTGAAAAACAGAAGGAACACAGAAAAAAAAAACAGAAGGAGAGAAAAAGCTTTTCTTTCATGTTTACTCATTCACCTGAAAAAATCTGATAAGCCCTCTCAGCTAAGTATGAGACAGAGTGAGGGCATTTCAGGCCCTATGCATTGCCTTCTTTTTCTCTGGAATCTGTATATGGCTTGTCTTCTTCAGCAGGCCTGAAGAAGTGAAAAGCTTGTTCCATTCTGACTTGAGGGCAAAATATAATCTAATGAATGGAACAATGAAACAAGTCCCCAGGGTAAAATGTTTTGGGGTTTTTTGGTTTTTGAGACATACATGTCTGCTTTTGCAGACTTCAGTGACTCAAAGTTGTACCTCCAAAAGAGTATATGTATTTCCATTTAAAATCCTTGTCAGAAGTCCTTGTCCTTAAAAACATTCAATGAAGTCCTTAAATACCTTGCATTTCAATGTGTAATGCTTGTAAAGCTAGTCAGCAATGTAAAAATAGCTATTTAGAGGTGCATTACTGTCCTTAAAATGCCAAAGCAATTGTTTGAATGAATACATTTTTGTCGTCCTGCTTTTAATACTAACATAAAAGATGAAGACAAGAAAAATGTCCATCTTTTAGGGGTCTCTCTAGATGACATGCTGTACCATTTAAGTTATATAGCTCCTTCTTAAAGACTAAACGTCTTAGAGAATAATACAATACAGATCCCTATTCTCAAAGCCTCATCAGTGTTGGCCAGTTCGGGGTGGGGGGAAAGGATTGGTCAGGAGAAACTGGCCTGTGGTTCCTGCAGAAGTGAGAGATGTGGGAAACTCTTAAGTTCTTATGCCAAGGTTGTTACAGCATGGAGGCTTTTCAGCGCAGTGTGGTAAAACCTGAAATAAGGAGCCAGCTTAGCTGTCACCACTGGGGGCCACTGCTACTTAGCAAGAGAGAAGGAAAAGGAATCTGCTGCATGGTCTGGAGTCTGCACTACTGGAGATAGCTCCTGTAGAGGCAAGAAAATGACCCAGTATGGAGTCACTTAAGAGATGGCAATAGCCAGCAAAGATATGCATAGGGAACTGAAATCTCCTGACAATGAACATACAACTTTTGCCAAATGTCATCATGAGTGATGGCAGAAGTGGCAGCAACCACTCACACTTTGCAGTGGTATTCCCGGTCCTGCACTGATCCACACATCTTTGCAAAGGGCTTGCCTATAATTGGGACCCCTTACTAATCAAACCTGCTCAAAAATGGGTCATCATCATCATTGCCTTCTATTAACAGGAATCACTTTTCTTGTTAAGAAGGAGCACAGACAATATGGAATAGGTAAAAATGTTTTTATGGCAGAGACTTTGAGGAGTAATTAGAGAGAAAGACAAAATGGAAAAGGATAAGATGAGCAGAAGAATTACATACAAAAGAAAAGTGAGTGCTTTCTCCTTAGAGTCTTGAAAGATTTTTTTTTTCTCCATATTACTTATCTTTGTAAGTACATACTGCTGGAAGCATGGATTCTGGACTAGATGGAATAGTCATGCTTTACAAGGGCTTCTCCTAAGAATCAAGAAATTTCAGAAGGAAATCTTTCTCACTCCAGACATTATTCACATTGATTACATTTTTTATGCCGAAACTGATCCTTCTGAAAATCTTTCGTATAAAATATATTCATGGAACGGAAACCAAGGCCTAACTTTTCCTGTCTCTTTCCTATAATATGATGGCATAAGCCACTGACTTGAAACGGACTAGTGTTAAAAGTGACAAGGGACTCACACCTCACAACAATTTATCACACTGATATTTTGGAGAAGAGCAGTTATGTGTCACATACAACAATATTTGCTCCTTCATGCTGCTGGTTTAGATAGCATCAGGTATTTTCTCTTCTTTTTGGTCTGAGCTGTTATGACATGAAGGAATGACATCTAAGAGCCAGCCTAATTGAATGTAATCCTTCTGAAAGCAAACATACACACACAGATGAGAAAGGCAGAACTGGGCAAAGAGGGATTTCTCACCCCCAGAACTGGTGGACAGACTGGTGTAATTGCTGCTAAGAAGTACTGAATGTTGACCTCCCCAAACACTTTTTGTATGTCTCTGGGTCTAAACAAGCCCTATAATGCATTGTGCTGTATTCCATGCAAATCTCTGTTTGCAGGCCAGCCTGGAGAAGCACATCAAATGCAAATGATAAGAAAAGCAGGTGTGGGTCACTGAGGGGTGTTCCAGGCCTCATCCCCCTGGGAGAGCTCCAGCACTGGTACTGCTATTGTACATTGTTAATTAAATCATTCTAATTAATTCATTCAAAGAGTAAATTAGAAAGGAAAGAAGATAAATTACGCTAATACATTTAACCCCATGCTGTTTATTTAGCAGTTGAACAAAATAATGTGGTTAAAAAGAGTCTAACAAGGCAAAAGCCCAAGACACAGCTGTTTAATAGCATTAAAAATGAGATCTCAGACTGTGCTGCAGGCACATACTGCCTGTTTGAATTTAAAAGGCTTGCCAAGATAGCTGTACTGGCAAACCCTGCTAGTTTAGATGCAGCTGATACTAACAAAATAAAACAAAATATATACTTGCATCTCCTGAGTGAAATAATCTGCTCTGGTAAACGCATTATTTTACCAGAACAGCTCTGCCAGTGTTAGAACTCTTGCTGGTGCTACTACGGTAATCTGGGAGATCTTCTAGCTACATAGTTATGCCTGTAAAATATGTAAGTGTCAATAAACCCATATGATAAAGTTTGCTACACATTCAAGGTTCCAAGAACTTGTCTCAACACAGAAGCCAAACCAATTTAAATAAAGAGCAAGGTGAAATAATTTAGTTAAAACAGCAGTGTTCTCTGCATAGCGAGCAAGCTGGATTTGAGTTGAACGAAGATTTTCCTACCCCAACGTTTTCAGAGTCAAATGTGGCACTTAATTCTAGAGATTAAAATGAAAATATTTAGGGATTTATATGGACACACTCATTCTTTCACACTTCTTATTATAAACAAACAAACAAACAACAAAACCAACCCTAAGAGATTATCAATTTCACATGACTCTAGAAGCTGAGGCTTTGAGAAAAGGGCCAATTATCTTGTGATTTGTGATAAAATCATGATATTTAGCAACACTGCAAAGATCCTATCTATCCTGCCATCCTAATACTAGGAGAAACATGTCTCAACTAGTTCAGCAGGCATGTTAAACTATGTCCTGGAATAGGCTAGGCCAGCTTTGTTTTCAGCAATGTCAAAATACAGATTGGCCCATCTACAAAACTGGCTTAACCAGAATAGTGCTTAACTGTGATCTGACTTAGTTCTCAGACCAACATAAACCAGACCAAAGATTTCCTTGGACCAAGTTAATTTCTTGAGTGTCTTTTCCATGCTAGCAAAATAAGCATTCTTATTCTAAACATGCTATAAGCGGTATTCAGACAACCCTATCTACTTCTAACTCCTGTGCAGAAAGGAGAAGAAACACTTCGGGTGTTTCGTCACTTATGCATAAATAAGAGCTCATTAGAGCACATCCAAAAGAACAGCCGCTGTGGTTTGCAAGCATGGACAGTGGAGTTCCTTTTTCTTCTCATTTTCGCTCTGCTCTCACCAGTTACAACTGCTTTACACACACAGAAGGATCTGTGTGCCTGTGTACTTGTTTCCCCAACAAATGACTTAAATCTTCATCCAATCGTTCTGCCCTGATTAACTTAACAGGTTCCTCATTTCACAGAAAAAAAAGGAAGATCAGTACTTCATCTGGTCATTCGCCTACAGGATTATTGCCCCATTTTTTTCATGCAGGGTACTGCCCAAATCTGCATGCTGTGGTCATCCACAAAAATCCCATATGTTGTCCTCTCTGTGGATCTCATTTTTCACTGACCATTCCTTACAGCTATGATTCAGATGTTGCTAAGCAATAGATAGGTAACATTATTCTATAATTTCTGTTTATCACCCATAGTGATAACTATGTCTGTTCAAAGTTTGTCCTAACACTGTATGATGTAACGTGTCCCTGTGTTTTTAGCTGCATAGAATGAGATAATATGACTTTCACACCAGATTGTGGAAGATTCACCATGATGGACAGGATTTGGGTGGAATCTCTGCAGGTTTAGTTGGGGGAAAATGTGGGAAAATAGGATCAAGGCATTTTATGGTTATGTTACGATGAAAGGAAAAACCTGGACTCATAACATGGACAATACAATATGCAACAAAAGTTGAACATTCACAGTCTAATCCAAAATCCTCTACAGGTACATGACTCAAGTGAACATTGGTGTCTGTGAATACCCCTTGTGCAAGATTGTTTACAATTTACAAAAGCTTCTCACACCGAAACAACTCTGAAACATTCTTTATTACATACAGATGTGCAACATTTTTAGACCATGCAACCTGCAATACTTCATGTTGTAATAAAACAATATTGTAAAAAGAAATAATCTATGAAACAAATTACTCTTTAATCTGCTCCCTGTTCAGCTATGCTCTCCAGGCTTGCATATGCCCACAGGCTGTCTAGAATTACAGATGTGTCCTGCTGTACACTAAGTGTGTGCTAATCTGCAGACTCTGGAGTCCAGCAACACAAATATAAATAACCCTCTTCATGTTAGCAAATTGCTTGCAAGGCATTCCTTTTTTCAACAGGAGAAGTTTAGGCGACATTTCATTATGAAGAATGAGCAAATTCTCCTAACTATAACATTTAAAAAGAAGCTTCCTGCTGATGCGAGTAATTGTTCTTATCTTCCTTAATTAGACTAATACCATTGCTCTAAGTGATATTAACAAATAGTAAGCTAGCAATATGTGCAATGTTTAGTATGGTATCTTACGTTTTTCTTGTATAGAGCTACACAATACCATTATGTAAACATCGTTATATCTAGAAGATGTTTATTGTCGAAATCGGTCTTTCGCACATACTTTGCAAAAGGCGTTTTTCACATACTTTGCTAATTGGGAAATAATTAAAGCCAGGCTTCCCTTTGTGCTGCGGGAGGGCAGCAGTGAAAGGGCAGCTCTGTGAAAGCCTCCCGAGAGCGCAGCGCCGGCCGGCCCGCGGCCGCTCCGCGGCACTGCCCCGCGGGAGGAGCAGCGCCCGGCGGCGGGGCTCACAGCCCGCCACGCCCGGGCTCCTCCGCGCCATCCCGGCAGCTCCCAGGGCGCCGAGGAGGACTTTCCCACCGTCTGCCTTCCTCGGTCTTTGCCACCCAACGGGACACGCCGCGAGGAGCGGGACCACTCCCGTTCGCTCGGCTCCCCCCATCCCGCGCAGCCATTCCGGTGTCTGCGCAGCGGGGCGCGCCCCTTGCTCTCCCGGAGCGCGGTGCAGGAGCTCGTACAGCGAGTGGTTGCTCCGCCCGGCCCCGCGGGGCCCCCACGCCGCCCCGGCCGGGTGCGGGGCAGGGCAAGCAAGGCAGGCGAGGCAGGAAGGAGAGACTGCTCTGCAGCCCCCGTCCGGAGCGACACGAAGTCCCCACTGCACCTTCCTCGCCGCCCGCCGCCACAGCAACTGCGAGCGCGCTGCCCTCGCCCTGCGTCCCTCCCCCATCTGTCACTCACAGGCTTTGCATAAAGCCTCCCCCCGCCCCTCCAACCCATATACCGCTTCTCCGCTCCGCCGCCGGGGCAGAGCTGCGGCCGGCGTGCCCGCAGTAGCAGCAGCTACTCTTTCCCTTTCTTCCGTCCCTCTTCCCTACCTCCCGCCCTCCTTCCGCGACCCGCCTCCCGCCAGCGGCAGCAGCTCCGCCCGGCGCTGCCGCTCGCCCGCCGCGGCACCGCCGACCCGCCAGAGCCCGGCTCCTCTCCCATGCGCGGCGCTGCGTCGCCCAGGGTCCTCCGCGCTCGCCCGGGAGCCGCTGCTGTAAGTTGGTGCTGCCGACCCGGTGAGCGCCCGGCGCGGAGGGGAGGCGGGACGGCAGAGCTGGGGACAGAGCGGCCGCCGCACTGCCGGCGGGGCTCCTCCGGCTGGAGCCGGGCTGCCTTGCTGGTCCCCGGCACAGGCGGAGCCCGGCCCGCCTCCGCCCTGTCCGGATCGCCAAGTACCAGCGGGGCACTGGTGGGTACGCGTTTGCGGTGGTTTGCTATCTCCTATGCTCGGCTGCCCTCGGAAAGCGTCGGCTCCTGTTACGGAGGCTGCTAGCCTCCCCGGTGGGCTTCAGCTTCCTGCTTAGGGGCCCGGGCGGTCCGAGCATCCCTCAGCGGGCTGAGGCAGGGAATGAGCGAGCGCCTCGCTGCTCCCTGAGCTGGCTGCGGCGCTGCTCTCCCTGCGCCGGTACAGAAACTTTTGCACGTGGTTATTGCTCTATAAAGGTAACTAAATGCATTTTAACTTCTCGCACTGGTTTTTGTATCAGTCTGGGAAGAAGCTCGGCAAGTTTCTTCTCAGAGACGGAGTAATTTAGGCGTTTTGATGGGGCGAACTGAGGGGAATTTAGAGTTGCGTTTCTTTGTTTGCATGTGGTGAGCTGTAGTGCATTCCTAGCAGGAGCAGCGTGTTCTGCTTTCTGTCCCGCTGTCTCGCAGGTCGTAGGCAGCCACTGAGTTTCAAGACTTGTAGGCAGTGTCACGGTTTGCCTCTGCCACACTGATAGCATCGCTGCAGATTTAGCAATTGAAAGCGGTGTTAGTTACATCGATGGGATGATTACTAGATTTCCTCTCTTTCAACTGTTTCATTGATTCTAAAGAAAAACACAACTACCGCTGTGTAATTACACAGTCGTATTAAAATGAGCGTGCATCAGAGATGTGTCAGTAATTTGAAAATACTTAATTTTTCATTTGATTTAGGCTGAGACCTGCATGCTGTAGAACTGTTAAGTAGGACAAGGAGCCTGTTGTTTAGTCTTACAGTAGTGTTTATTACTGGGCTGCTGTGACAAGTAGCTTGTTGAAGTGTAATTATAAATCAAAGTCTTGGTTCAACCTCTATTCCTAGATAAAATCTATATCTGTAATTTACTGACCACTTCTTGTCTTTCACATACAAATACTATTTCTAAGGAAAAAAATGCCTGAAGGGAATTGGCTAATATTATTCAAGATGAACACTTGATCACTGACTGTAAATTACCTCTGCAGAAGTATTTGAGGCTTGCATAATTTCCAACACCAAACAGAGAAATTGGAGATGTCATTTTTGCATTTTAATATTCTTACAAGAGTCTGGATTGACCTAATTGCCAGAGACTCAGGCTGTTTACAGAAACACTGCCTGTTAGTGAATGATGATGCTTGCTTCTAAGAGGTGTTTGTTCAGCTAGTCCATGTGCAAACTCATCTCAGCACCACACTGGAGGAAAAGATGTGTATAGATATGTATCTTTGTTCTGTTTGGGGAATTATGTTAGCTTATCTTAAATGTGAATTGGCGTATTTTGAATTCTTCTCAATTGATGACATTGCGATGATAAAGACAATCTTACAGGAACAGTTCAAGACCAGCATAAGTGAAATCTACTTCTCACCAGGAGATTAAGTTTATATTATAGTAGGGTGAAATGCTTAGTGTCTTATTCAGTAGCTTTTTGAGAGGAGTTTTTATACAAATTTAAAATTTTTTTTTGCAGTGGTATTTGTTACTATGGCTGTGGGTGGGCTTTGGGTAACAAACAGTGATCTGTTCCTTCCCTCTGCATGCGGTCTGTAGTTCACTAGTCTCCACTGTATGCATAACTGTAGGGTGGTTTTTTTATGTTTGCCTCTATTTTGTTGTGGTTATGGGCTTGTTCTGAATGGTGCTGAACAAGTATTGCTCATGAGAGTACACAGCCTGGTAAAAGATCTAAATGCCTGCATCTGCAGCCTCTGATGTGAACTTTACCTGCCCTATTTCTGAACCCTGTGTGCATGATGAAAGAAAGTTTTCAGTATACTCTGAATTCCCTCAATATGTAGGGGCAAAGAAGAGAACCTGTGTTTTCATAGAGATCCTGACATGCCTAGACTGTGATGTCTACACACACATTCAGTTAACTGGAATGGAGAGTGGGGGGCAGTGAGCATGTTCAGACTGGTTATTGTGTTGTCTCTGATCAGTGGGGTGTTTAGCTTCTATCCTGCTCCCTGGTGAGGAACGAGTCAGCCCTCAGTGTGAGGAAAACCTATCTGTAGCGATCCAGTGAATACTGTGCCTTGCATCATAAAGCATTTAAAACAGCAAAATGCCTGGAAAAGTTTGAAAATTTTGACAGTAAAGTGTCCAGCTTCCTATTTGTGGCTTCAAACTGCGTGCATACTAGTGTTTCAGGCCAAGACCTTTCTGTAATCCTTCAGTTCCAGGAGATTTTAACCTGTAAATGGTCAGTATCTTATTTGTGGCTATAGGTTAAGTGGATTATTTTAGTCTGAGATTAGTGCTCAAGATCCTTGAATGCCATCTGGGTATTTTTTTTGCCAGACAATACAACTTCAGTAAAGGTAATTTAATTTTCCTTGTAAAAGAGTTTGTATTTTGAAGACATACCAGCTGCCTTAAGTTGTTCTGTGCGTAGTGTATTTAATAGATTGGTCTGAGGAGCACTAGTATGATCCCTTTCTAAGCTTTTGCATGGTACAGTGAGACAGATACTCTGCCTTGTATCTCTGATGTGTAGGACTCCACTCTGTTTTGGAGGCCTTTGGACTGTGCACTGTAAATTGGGCAGTGTTACCTGCTCTTTTCAATCCCAGTTAACTTTTCATCAGGCAAATTGTATTTCATAATAAAGGAAATGGGCTATGGTAGTTTTACAGTAAGGTGTCTCTCTATTCCTTATTTAAGTTGGGTTTAAGGGCTTTTCTGCTGTAACTAAAGGGAAAGGTGTAGACAGATTTGCTGTTGTTCAATATGGTGGATCAATTACATGAGCACAGATAGTGAGAAGGATGGTACTGGCTGTGCTGCAGTTAGACTGCAGGTGTTGCATGTTCCATATATACAGATTGCTTGTTCTGAAATTGAGTCTGCTGTCCAAATTAAACATGTGGTTTTGATTTTTGTCAAAGTTTCTGGTCATATGAATCTAGAAAAATACGTGTATTTAAAAATGCTATTTTTGAGGCTTGTAAAGTTCTTGTATTATTGTGAAGCATGAAATGTGGGAATGAAATTCTCTAGTTCTTTACTGCTTAAAGATACTCAAGTATATGAAAATGTCTGTTTGAGAGCAAAGTATATCCACATTAAAAACCTTCACAAGTGGCCTCAGGTCATGCTCTGACTTATGCTTTCCAGGTAGATTTTTTTGGCCAGTTCTTTATTTGAAGGTGCAGTAAAAGGTACTATGGACATGCAAATAGCATAGTAATTAGGCAGGTTTTGTTCTTGGCTTTCGCTGAATTTTCTCTGCAGTTTGAAGAGAGAAAAGTGAGATTATTAACAGTACCAGTCACAGCCACAGCTTGCACTGAGTTCTGTGTGTTTCATCTCCTACTATTTGCACTATGGCTTTTTTGCCATTGGCTTTATATCACTGCCAATATTCTTCCTTTACCCTGTACTCTGTACTATTTTGACTTGACTCTTAGTTAAATCTGGAAACTTGCTGCTGAAATTATACATAGACCTGGCAGGTAACACTAACATTCACCTCTAAACAGGATCTGAGTATTGTTTGTTAGGAATAGGGCAGGATAGGAGATGTCTTCTGTTTTATGCCTTCTCAAAACTTCAGAATGAACTAATGCCTTAAGTTCTCTGGACCTGACTCTCCAGGTGGCTTCAGAGGCGGTGTCTCAGTGACTTCAGATGGCAGTCAAAGCGTGTTTCTCTGCTGACCCTGCCTATGTATATGCTATATCACTATAGCAAGCAGACACTGAATTCTGTGGAATAAAAGTGGAATCTGTAGAATTTACTAATAATATTGTTTTACAGTTACACAAATCTAAATGTATGGTTGATACCAGGGTTTTATTTCAAATGTCGTTTTTTTTTGTTTTTTGTTTTTTTTTTTTCATTTTGTGCTGTTGCATATGGAATCATTATACCAAAGGGAAGCTTCCTAATGGGATTAGTAGGTTTTTGTTTCCTATGCAGCTTTTGACATTCCTTAGGTATTCTGTCTGGTAGCTCTTCCTGCTATGATTCAGTACAGGAGAATGTTTCAAGCGTGTGCATGTGTATGTATGTAATGAATCAGCTGGTCTAGGCTGGGGAAGGGTGAGAAAATCGGTCCTAGTTCATTTTCTTTCTCCAACTTACTTGCTTACTGTATTGCTATGAAAGCTGGAGATCAGGTTTCCCAAGACAAACCTGCTCTTGGGCAACAAATTTAGACTATGTCATTTCTGAATCTCAGCTTACAAAAAAATAAATGCATGCCAAAGGTAGATGTAATTCTCTGTCCCCTCAGCTGTAAATTAAGGCTTTTTCTCTCCTATCCTCTAGTGAATAATAGACACACCTTTTGATATGTAAAACTAATAATGATTTTGACTCTTATTTATATTAAATCTTTTCTTTGCTTATAGGTGTGAAAGAAAATGTCGGTCAGCATGCATGAAAATCGCAAGTCTAGGGCCAGTACCGGCTCCATAAACATATACTTGTTCCACAAGTCATCCTATGCTGATAGTGTCCTTACTCACCTAAACCTCCTGCGTCAGCAGCGTCTCTTTACAGACGTACTTCTCCATGCTGGAAACAGGTCGTTCCCCTGCCACAGAGCAGTTCTAGCTGCTTGTAGCCGCTACTTCGAAGCAATGTTCAGCGGAGGACTGAAAGAGAGCCAGGACAGTGAAGTCAACTTTCACAATTCTATTCACCCAGAAGTCCTGGAGCTTCTGCTGGACTATGCATATTCCTCCAGAGTTATCATCAACGAAGAAAATGCAGAGTCACTGCTGGAGGCTGGTGACATGCTGGAGTTTCAGGACATTAGGGATGCTTGTGCAGAATTTCTGGAGAAAAACCTTCATCCCACCAACTGTCTTGGTATGCTGCTGCTGTCGGATGCTCATCAGTGTACCAAGCTGTATGAGCTCTCTTGGAGGATGTGCCTTAGCAACTTCCAGAGTATCAGTAAAAGCGAAGACTTCCTCCAACTGCCAAAAGACATGGTAGTGCAACTCCTTTCCAGTGAAGAATTAGAAACTGAAGATGAAAGGCTGGTATATGAATCAGCTATCAACTGGGTCAACTATGACCTGAGTAAGCGCCACTGTTACCTGCCAGAGCTACTGCAGACAGTGAGACTGGCCCTCCTGCCAGCCATATACCTTATGGAGAATGTGGCCATGGAAGAACTTATCACCAAGCAAAGGAAAAGCAAGGAGATTGTAGAAGAATCAATAAGATGCAAGTTGAAGATCTTACAGAATGATGGAGTGGTCACCAGCTTGTGTGCCAGACCCCGAAAAACTGGCCATTCACTTTTTCTTTTGGGTGGCCAAACCTTTATGTGTGACAAGCTGTATTTGGTGGATCAAAAGGCAAAGGAGATCATTCCAAAGGCTGACATTCCAAGCCCACGGAAAGAGTTCAGTGCTTGTGCCATCGGCTGCAAAGTGTATATCACTGGGGGGCGAGGATCCGAAAACGGAGTCTCCAAAGATGTGTGGGTGTATGACACCCTTCATGAGGAGTGGTCAAAGGCCGCTCCCATGCTGGTCGCTAGGTTTGGCCACGGCTCTGCTGAACTGAAGCACTGTTTGTATGTAGTGGGAGGGCACACTGCAGCGACTGGTTGCCTTCCAGCTTCCCCTTCAGTATCCTTAAAGCAAGTAGAACAGTATGACCCCGTGACCAACAAATGGACCATGGTTGCCCCGCTGCGAGAGGGAGTAAGCAATGCAGCTGTAGTCAGTGCAAAGCTGAAGCTGTTTGCTTTTGGTGGTACCAGCGTTAGCCATGACAAGCTGCCCAAAGTCCAGTGCTATGATCAGTGTGAAAACAGATGGACAGTACCAGCCACCTGCCCCCAGCCCTGGCGCTACACGGCTGCAGCTGTTCTAGGAAACCAGATTTTTATTATGGGTGGAGATACTGAATTCTCTGCATGCTCTGCTTATAAATTCAACAGTGAGGCATACCAGTGGACTAAGGTGGGAGACGTGACAGCAAAGCGAATGAGCTGCCATGCAGTGGCATCTGGAAACAAATTGTATGTGGTTGGAGGCTACTTTGGCATTCAGAGGTGCAAAACATTGGACTGCTATGATCCCACACTAGATGTATGGAACAGCATAACAACTGTGCCCTATTCATTAATTCCCACAGCATTTGTCAGCACATGGAAGCACCTCCCCTCTTAATTGTGTATATGTTGGCAATTGCAAGTTATCAGGTAAGAAATAACACCTTTGAATTTCACTGTAATAATGCTTTTCAAAAAAACTTTTCAGCAGCAGCTCTGAGGAGGGGTGAGTATGTTTGATGCAATTTTACATCTGGATCACCTGAGACACATATGTTTACAGGCTGTTGTAAGCCAGGCACCATGTCTGTGATAACACCAGATCCTGGAAGTAGTTTGCCACGTATCTTGCACCCACTTTTACAAGGCCTTTTCCTACATGATTTAGATGTAAAAGACAGAGAAAAAATAGCATTTTCAACTTGTAGGGAAATGCAGATAATCTTTTGGAAATTGACTCTGGCTCTTAAGTACTAAGTGCATGCTAAACAAAAGTTCCAGTGCCATTTTTCTGGTGACTGAGCCTAGGTCACTCTGCATCCAATAGCAATACCCAAAAAAGATACAGTAAATTCTGATCTGCAGCCTGATAGCAAATTCACTTGAATTTCTATGCAGACAGCCTTTAAAGAAAGCTGCTGTCTTATGATAGGTGTTTTACAGGGAGTTCAGGCCTAACTTTCAATCTCACCTAGGCAGTATGGACTAAGGCTGCTTTTTCTCCATTGTTACAGCTTAAAATACAGATTTTTCAAAATACTTATGCTTATATATGTTGAACTAGGTATAGTGTCAGGAAGATGTGTAATTAATATTGCAGCCTGAAATAATTATAGTCTATAGCACACGCTGTTCCAAAACAATTTAATTATACATAATGGGCCAGGTTCTTACCAGATGCAACTTCAGCATTGTATCTGCTCACAAGCAAGTCTGAATTTGGTCTTGCTTGATTGGTTGTTGTGCATTTCTTATTTTTGTGAAGAGGAGAGACGATTTTTGCTGTTAATCTGTGTATTTTGCAACAAACCTGGCAGACTCCCATTTGTGTTGTATTGCTTTTATTCCTCGCTTCCTTCTTGTGGCTTTAGTACAAAATCAGTTACTGCCAGCCAAAAAATATAGTAATTTCCTTGATCCTAAATAATCAATGCCCTATGAATGGTAGTTTGTTTTTGGATTTGAGCAGTGTATATTGTATTGATGAAGGCAGGCAAGTTATAAGAAAGACAAATAAATACAACTGCAGTAATTAAACAAGCTATGCATATGCTTCTGGGTTACCTAAAAGTTCAGACTGAAGAGGATCTCCAGAATATAGGGAGAAGAACTTATATGTAAAGACTTCTCTAGGTTCTTCTGTTTGGGACAGATCATTGGGGAGGTTTTTTGGTGGTTTTTGCTGCTTTAGACATTTGCCTGACTCTTGCAGTAAATGCAAACACCAAAGATTTTTGAAGCAGTGTAGATAGTGCAGACAGTTACTCCTGTAGTTGCCTTTCGGTTGTCTGGGAGTTTTGATTGAGTAAAGAATACAAGGTTGGGCCCATACAAAGCAGCAGCACAGCTTTGAAATCTGCTGTGAAATTGGGCAGTGTGGTGCCATGATGCTCTTCTCTTAGGCGGTTGTTTGCCTTGAAAACACTAGTCCCCTCTCCCCACTTTGTTCTTCCAGACTTTTCTTCAGAAAGCACAGCAAAAGCTAGAGACTTACCAGGTCCTGGTTACTGGCAGCAATTTCCCCCCTGACAGCAAATGGAAACCCTCATTTCTGTGTGTCAGCTGCCTCCCTAGCTGGGAACTACATCTTGATATCTTCAGTTAATTTGTATTATTACTGACTTTATGCGATTCTCAGTGTTATCAGAACAGCAGTATTGAATGCCCGGACTGAGGTCTGTGCCAAGAAAAATATTGACTTATTCTTCTGAGTCTGACTTAATTGTTCTGGAGTTTACAGTACATGAGGGAGTGTTTTATTTTGAAAAAGAGTTCTCCGAATATAACGGTGCACAAAGCTTTCCTTTACTCTGCAGTATCTTGTTAAAAGCCATTATTTTATCTTCACTAACACACAAGACAACTGGCTTAACTAGCACACGAGATAACTGAATGTAGCTATAGACTGAAATCTCTCCAGTGCTGTGTGCTCATCCAGCAAGTAGGTTTT
>VZTT01064905.1:5610-28954 GCA_013400855.1 Buphagus erythrorhynchus | reverse complement strand
AAAAAAAACCAAAAAAACAAAAACAAAACAAACTCTTACTCAGCTATTAGGTGATTGTCTTGAGGTGCTTATTCACTCATCAGTTCTGTGCTCCACTGGGTGCTTCCTAGTATGCCCAATGTAAACATTTTGCTCTGTGTTCAGCTGCAGGGTCTTTGTTTGGGAGACACTTGAAGGATGCTCTTCCTTATCCCCAGCAATTGTCTACTCAAATGCACAAGGTTTTTTTCCTCCTCCGCTGCAGATATTTTAAAGCCTATTCCATTGCAGAGGATATCTTTATCTCCTTTAAATCCTTTATGAAAAACCTTTTTATGCTTGAAAAAGAAGTATAGTTTGATATAAAATGTGTTCAGGCTTTCTGAACAATTATTTTAGCAATTCACAGCCTTTAAAGGGATAGCTGCATAGAAGATATTCTGTTTTTCTTCCCTGTTTTGGGGAGACCTTCATCCCACTCCCATTGTTCTGCAAAGTAATAGAAGTAATTTGTTTTCCTCTGTAGAGGAAAACAAAACAAAACTCAGTCATTTGAAGATGGGAGGAAGTGTCATAATAGAGATTTGTGTATAAAATAATAGCATCTCCTCTTACAGTTTGATTTCAAATAGAACCACCTGCTGATAGCTCAGATTATGTCCTAAATCACTTGGCTTTTGGTACATAAAAATGTCAAGGATGAACATCTTCATCCTGCTATGTTCTTAAAATATTTTATTAGTGAGAATAGTGAGTTTCTCAGAATTTGGAAAAGATTATCTTATACCACAATAAGGTCTAAAGATATCTAATCTAAGTTGGGTGACTTTCAAGACTAGAAGATGGTTGACACCAGCCTACAATTAGTAGCACATTATTAATTTTTTTTAAATTTGAAACATGCTAGTGACATAATTTTTCAAGGTGTTTCATCCTGTACAGCTGAAAGCCTGGGGTTCATTGTGCTTTTTTTAGGCTGAAGAATAAAAAATATAGCTCTGTGTATTATACAGAGTTGACAATGATAGATGTTAGAGTGGGACATGGAAAGAATATTTTATTGGGAGCTTTTCTGAGTCACTGGCTGCACCTGTGGTGAGTGACTGGCACCAGGTACATTTCCCATGAGAGGAGGGGGCTTGTGGTACTTTGAGCATTCACCTTTTGTCCAAAAGTTTGCAGCTAGTAATGCAGCCAGTGCTAATGCCAGCCTCATGGGCTTTATTAGATCTAGGGATTAAAATTTGGGGTTGTTCCCTGTTGCATTAAGCACATAAAACTGGTCTATGCCAACACTATTCAGTGAAGTGTGTGGCATATAGTATGCTCACATATGTTATGTGACATGCAAATTTCCTTTCAGAGTGGTGAAGAGGAAGGGTGATCTTAAAAAAATGAACTTCCCACTTTCACATTTGCCTGATGAAAGTGGAAATGTGGGAAACAATACTGCAAGTGATACTGGTGGCTCAGAATTTAGGAGGAAAGAGAGCTTCCTTACCTGGCTTAAGTTTCTTTGCAGGGAAATAAAACAACTCTTAGGAAAGCTGGTGCAAAGGCTGGAGCCCTGAAACTGTAGTAGGCAAATCTTGTGTGCCACACACTATGAAATATGCTAGCTCCAGGTCCTTATCAACTGACAGATTTCTTTGGGGGCCATAAAGACAATGTGCAGTGGCTGTTGTAGCCAGGTGGAGTCAGCCTCTATTCCCAGGCAACCAGCAGGAGGGCAAAGGCTCAAGCTGCAAAAGGGGAGGTTCAGGATGGACATGGGGAGGAATTTTTTCACAGAAAAGGCTGTTAAACATTGGAATGGACTTCCCAGGGAAGTGGCAGAGTTACCATCCCTGGAGATGTTGAAGAAACAACTGGATGTAGAACTCAGAGGCATGGTCTTGTTGGCAAGGTGGAGATCAGTCAAAGGTGGGACTCTGATCTCACTGGTCTTCTTAAACCTTAGTGATTCTCTCAGTGACTGTGCTGGTGGGAATGAAGCAGTCCAAGTGCCCCTCCCTTCCTTCCTGAGAGTGTGAGCTGCTGTTGTGTCAGCCATCCTTGTGCTCCCTTGGCAGATGCACAGAGGACTGTGGCTAGGAGAGTGTGTTTGGGGGATGTAAATATGGCCATGGTCTCTTCTTGTGGGCACTTATTGCAGGCTGCTTTCCCAAAAGAAAGTGCTATGTGACACAGGTATTTGTCTTTGCCACTACCGCCTATTTTTATATTCCTTTTTATTATATTCTATTTTTATGGTAGAGTTTGGTTGCAGTATTTGATGGGAAGAAGGTAAAAAGGGCTGAATCCTTTATCAGGATATCACAACTTTAGACAAGTTTAGACATTTCTGTGGTTTTAGGTATAGGATTAACACATCATAGTTCTTACTGCTTGTGTTTCCAGGATAAGGAGCAAGAATGACAAGCTCTGGCTCAATTTTGGCATTCTTATTTTCTAAATAACCTAAGGATTTACAAAGCTACAGAGACAGGTAAGGTGGAGCATCTTTGCTAAGCAATGTAACTTCAACACAGACTTTTTTCACCATGAAGGATTTCACCAAGGGCTGAACAGTTTTGCCTTCAAGCAGGAAAGATATAACAGAATTGTAAAAAAAAAAATCTCTTCCATGTAATGTCAGTATTTTTTGAGCTCGTAACCCCAGAATCACCACTAAATTGTAGTTGTGCTATGGTACTGCTGAAAATACATATTATTCTATTGGGTTAGCAAACATTTTTGGACACAGAAGTTTTCAAGTTCATCTGTGGGTAGTCATGGACAATCATTACAACCATTCTTGACTGTGTATATTTAATAGCAAATGAAATACAGGAATTAATTAGAAATCATGCTTATTTCACTGCATAGTGAAGTAAAGATATGAAATGGATATAATGATATAATCTAACAGTTTCTTGGCAATTATCAGAATTAATTTGTCTTCTGCTTTCACAATTAAATTCATGGGTTTCTTTTGGAGAAAGGGATGCTTTATTTCTCCCAAAATGTATATATCTGTAGTTGTCTATTGTGGTAGGAGTTATAGGAGAATAATTGAAATGCTCCAGTAGTTTTTTTAATAATTTGATAGTATATAAGTTATGGAAATCCTGGGAAGCAGAGGCTTAATATGCATCATTAGACATCACTGTGTTTCTTGGTGAAAGTGAATGAGTTTTGCCAGGTATTTTTCACTATGTCAATAATAGATAACTTTTGCTTGCTGTTATAGAAATAAACTTTTAAATCATGATATTATTGATTACATTTCTACCAAACAATGACAACAGAAGAAGAGACTAGTAGGTTCCTCCAATAGATATGAATATTGTGGCTTGAAGCAGCATAAGTATTAGTTTTATCTAATCCAGGGAAGTGGTGTACCTTTGCAAACAACTTCAAGGTGTCATGTAATGATTTTTAGAGATGGTCTTGTATACCTGAGGTGCTTGTGCAAACAATGTGACTGAGCTTGTAATGTTTTTACCCAATGCAGAATTTAATTTTAATCCTAAGTATTTTATTGCTACAGAAGGTGAACAAACCTGTGCACAAACATCCAGAACAGGCAATGAGATTAACTCCATTCTGCCTTGCATAGAACTGCCCTTCAAACGATTTCCTTCTATGAGGGGATACAATGCTATGAATGTACACATCCTGGAAAGTATATTTGATTTTTATTTGTCTCATAACCACAAGCCTTTGATACTTCACTGTAAGGCTGAAGTCTGCTATTCTCATCAAATCACAAAATTATAGAATCCTTCAAGTTGGAAGGGACTTTTATAGGTCATCTAGTCCAACCCTTCTGGAATGAGCGTGGACATCTTCAAGTAGATCAGGTTCCTCAGAGCCCTGTCCAACTTGACCTTGAATGTCACCAGGAATGGGGCTTCTACCACTTCTCCAGGAGCTTGTTCCAGTGCTTCACCACCCTCACAGTGAAGTGCCCTTCTAACGTTTGATATAAACCTCTCCTCTTTCAGTTTAAAGCCTTTAGCACTTGTCTTATCCCTGCATGCCCTTGCCAAAAGTCCTTCTCCAGCTTCCTTGTAGGCTCCCTTCAGGTACTGGAAGGCTGGAAGCAGTAGCTGGTGTGGGAGCACTCAGGAATGATGACCATCCCTTGCAGAGTCTGAGGTCCCATCATGCCTGAAAATGAGGATAAACCTTGGGAGCATCCCCTGAGGATAACCAGGGAGTGCTGATATTTTGCTTTCAAAAGTCGCTTAGCCTACTCCCTCTTTCCCATCTATAACACGTATTTTTTAGCCATATGTTGTTCTTCTTTTTTTAAAAAAGCATCTAGATAAAGATTAGGGTCTGCAGTTATTTCTGTTAGGAGGGAAGATGTGACAAGATNCACCTGAGTGTGGTGCCAGCTCCAGGTGCAGCAGGGCTTCTCCCTGGCACAGGCACACCCTCTCCTCCCCTCCAGCCTGTCAGCATTTCTTTGTAGCCTCCCAGACACTTCTGTTTGAAGTTCTTTCCTAATTTCACTCATGTGGTTATTTTGCCTAATCGTCAGCTTTTTGCTGAAATTTTTCCCAGCCTATTTGTATAAATATTTTAAGGCTGTGAATTTTTTTTACTATTGCCCTTTTTTACTTCCAGGGGCAGCAGGATGTGTTATTCTATTTGTCTACAAAAATCAGTTTGGGTTTTTTATTGTCCTTAGTTTCCAACATTAAAATCTCCTATAAAAAGAAAAAAGAATTTTCTGCCACAAATCCAATGTGGATCAGCAATCCATGTTCTTTCCCTGCTATTTATTATTTAATGCCTTTGTATTTTGCCTCTGCACTTTAGATGTAACTCCCTTCTACACAAAGTTATCCCGGGCTGGTAGTTTATTCTTTGTAGGAGAGTTCATGCATGCCCTGGACTATTTCATTGCCTGCTCTCAGACATTCTCTGTCTGAGTCAGGCATTACCAGGGCCATGCTTTGCTCCAGTTAAACTTCACCTGCTGGTGGTATCCTGCAGTATTATCTCTGGTGGTCACAGTATTATCTCTGGTGGTCACAACATGGATTTTTTTTTATTATTTTTCAAATTCTTGTTTGTGCTCACCAACTCAAAGATACTTCACTTTCCTTCCCAGCTATGTTAAACTCTCCTCTAAGGTGAATGAGGATTTCAGGCTTCTACCTCCAAATACAGAATTTCCCTGAGTGACCTTTTTAGCATTTGAGGTTTACCAGCTGTTTTTAATAATCCTTCTTCTTGATAAGGCTTTGTGGATTCTCTAAATGTTTCTATTGTTCATCAGCAGTTATCAATTATTAGCTTGCATTTTAATTATTTATATTCATTGCCAGGAGATATAATTGTTATCTGACATATAAGCTTGAATAGCCAGTGACTTTTCACAACATACCAAAGAACAAATCCAAGTGATGAGAGTTTGCATATCATTCATATTTCCCTTTTCTGTTTGCATTGAAGTGGAGAGAAATGTCCATGAAGCTGTAGTGAATGAAGGCATTCTTTTAATGCCAGACAAATAAATTCTAAACAAGAGTAAGAGCTTTTCTTTTCCAAACTGATGTGTGTGATTATCTTATAATAAAACTGTAATAAACCTTAAAAGGCCACCTGAAATTTGATGAAATATAATAATATGTTTATGTAGTGAAAATAAAAATAGCTTTAAATAGTAAAATAGTGCTTCCTCTAAATTGTAATAGTAAAATATCTTCATATACTAAACATTTTTTAAATGCAATGCTTTCCTTTCTGTCTGCTAAGCAGCTTTTGATAATTTCAAATAATTTGCTCTGTTCTCTAGCTACTTAAATTTTCAGTGGTTTTCTATGTGACACTTTTTTCAAAAGGATTTGGAAGTCCAAATAAATTATGTCAACTGGTTCTCTTTTATCCATTTTATCCATTATTATGCTTGTGGAGTATGACCCACTTTGAGAAGCTTATCAGATGAGAAAGAATTACATAGTGGTACAACACAGACCAAGCTACTGTCTAAATGTATCTTCAAGCACCATAATGGAAAGTGGGACTCTTCAGATCACTGTAAATTAAATTGATTAATAATACATCATGATAAAATGAATTTTTCATGGTTTGGGAGCTAATGTTCTCAATTATTCAGCAATGCAAAATGTAGGAAACTTGCATATAAACAGCATGAAAGAGTTGATCCATGAAATCTTTATTTAGAATCAAAATATTTTTTTTAATATGCTAGAACCATTTTACTAAAAATATCTCTTGATGGCAAAAATTAGGTCAGAAATTAAACTGGCCATGTATAGACAGTAAAGGTATCCTGTCTACTACAGCAATAGCACACAGACTTTAATCATTGTATATTCAAAATTTTCCCATTTTTAACTTCTTTATTGCTATGAAATAAAAATTTTGCTCCATGCAGTTAATGTTGCAGTTTCTGGAATACATTTGCAATGCTCATATAGGAAGTTTTATTTTCTCTTGAAAAGTCTTTGTTAGAGAAATTTTTAGACTATTCAAGTTATAAACATTGATATTGTTGATGTGTGTTTTTCCTGGGCCCTGATTCTAAGTCATAAAAACCTTGTTAGTGGAACTGAATTCTGAGATTCAAGAAATTCTCTTCAGAAAAATTATGTCCAAAATGGATATTTTATGTTTAGGGGACTTCTTTCTTTGGTTGTTTTTAACATGTAACTTCAATTAGAATTAATTTTTATTCACAAATATTCTGAATTTGACCAATTATATTGGAAAACAAATTGCTCCTAGTCCACGTACTAATCTCAGCAGTAACTACATAATTTTTGTAGTATCCCACCATGAAATATTAGCAGTATAAGCTTCTGTATCATCCTTTTAGACATTGCTTGTTGTCACTTTTCATCACTGAACACATATAAGAGCACTAATAATGCTGACCACTTGTAACATCTGATTGCTCCAAAAAATTCAGTATTTCTCAGGATTTAGCCTGTAGAAATGAGAAATGGGAAACACTTGTGTGTTTGTCTAAATCCTTTTTATATAACTCATGACCAATTCCCTAGTGGGTATGTTTTAAGAATAAATGCCATGATCACCTCCTTTGTGGAACAAATGTTATCTTTGGTGGAATTGTTAAAATGTAGATTGATTGCAAGATTCAACCTCGGCTGTCTGGTGTCACTTTAAGTGACTTGAGATTAAGGCCTCCACATAGCTAGCAATGGTGGCTAACTTTTCTAAATTACTCTCTATTCAAACCTAGTATGAAGTTCAGGTCTTGATTCTCCTTCTCCACATTGCTACTTAAATTATGTGGCTGAGACTGCAGGTGTAGTAAACTATCACTCAGTATATCCCTAATCCCAGGCACTCATTCTCTGTGGCAATATCTTTGCACCAATGGAAAGTTCAGTAAGGTCTGCCAAGCTACTCACAGAGAGATGCCCTGGCATAAAATACTTTATTTAAACAAAAATTAGTAAAGGAATTGAAACAAAGGTGTTCTCTGCAGAAGTACTTCTCAACAACAACAACTACAACAAAAATCCAGATAATTCTTTATTTTTCCTTCTCCCTTAAATAGCTGCTCTCAAACTCATTAAGATGTTTGCTGTGCACCAGTGAGGTGTTTTGTCAACCAGAAACTATGATGTTCCCAGAGACAGATCACAGTAATTGTCTAGAGGTTTTTGGTGCATTTGGTTTCTTTTTTCCCCTCCAAGAGTGATAGAATTTGTTATAACAAGGCGAAAAAAAAAATCTGGTAATTGTGCTTATGTTTTTCAGCATACAAATGCAGAGACATGATTGGGGTTGGAGAGAAATGTCTTTCCCTGAAAATAGGAAGACAAGGAATTTACCCTGCATGGCGCCTATTCAGTATCAAAGGTTGATGAACAAATTATTGCTAATGGCATCATCTCTACCCTAATCAATTAGTTAATTTACATCAAAAGAGCTCTATGCCATATAAGTAACCACCATTATGAGTACAAGATTATTATGGGCTCCATTTTGGGTTTGCCATATCTTTCTGTATGGTTAGAAGGAATCAGAGTAATTTCTGACATTTCTCTTTTCTTCCTTACAAGAATAGTCACCAATGTCTGGGAAAAAAAAGAAATATTTCCCATGAGAAGGAGTGGGTTGTTTCCTGGAGAAACAAAGATGCATCTCTTTTTCCATGGTAGTTTCCTGTGAGCTAGTATCTGGTGTGAAGACCTAGGAACTCACATAACTTAGCCATTGGGATCTCTCTTAGTGGACTTTCTGAATTGCAAAATATTTGTAGCTCATAATGAGATGTAAAACAACGTAAATTTGGGGGGTGGTATTTTTGCATTTATCTTCCCCTCAGATCTATTAACAATGAAAGGAAACTGCTCCTCTTTTCCAGTGTACCTATTTCAGGAACAAATTGCAGATGCATGGGTAGGTGCAGACCCAGATGTCTGAGCTGCAGTAGCCCTGTTCCACACAGGGGTCTGTTCAGAAACACCATTTAAACCACAACATTTGGGACTCAAATCTAGACACTAGGTTGTTTTCAACCTTGCTATCATCAATCCTTCTATCATGCTTCCCCATCAAATCCTTCTCCCTTCAATATATTCCATTGCTGTGCTGTTACCAAAGCTGATTCTTGAGCGCAGATTTAGAATTGAGATTGCATGAGTGAGAACTAGCCACAGTATTCACTGATACCTATTTATCTTGGGCAAGATCTTTTAGCTGTGCAACATTTGTCAAAGCTCTGTTGGCAATGTAATCTAGAGCAATCATTTCTCTCCTGTCACTGCAAATTCTGCCTGGGAAGGTGTAAACCTAAAGCGGAGTTCTTGGAGACCCATGCCGAGCGAAAACTGAGAGACTGGGAACTGCTGAATGTCAGCAAAGGTTATGCAGTCATTTCTCATGTCACTTTGACAGGCGTGCCACTCCAGAGAGCCAGGAGCAAGGGAGAATTGCAGCATGGGGATCCAGGGGTGCAGGGGAGAGACGGGAAATGGACCATTAATCACGGGCAGAATATGGGAAAGCTCCGTCTTTCAAAGTGGGGTGACCTTTAGGAAATATCTAGTTAAGCGCTATGATTAATGTTCTGTGTTCATTTCTTAATCAGTTGCATTATTTACTGTGAAAGTGGGTGAAAATAAACAAAAACATAGTTAAAAGGAACAGCTTTTTAAAGACAGCACTGGAGTGGTTCTGTTCAAATGCTAATTTTTGGTTAGATTTGGTACAATTAATTCTATGCTGCAGATCTTCAGAGAACACTTTTTGCTGGTGCTGATAGGCACTGTGTACACAGCAAGATTATATTAAATTTCTCAAAGAGACACTGATAGATATTACTGCCCTGTTGATTCATGATGTTTTATTGTATGAAGTGTAAAAATTACTGAACCTCAGGTTAAACATTCAGCGTGATTTGGGGTCTTTTAGTCATAGAAATTCTATTAAAGGAGAGGGAGATCATACAGCTAAACTGCTGTGAATGGCACTGAACAGTTACCTCTAGTGTCCTGTAATGATCTTAATAATGGAGAAGTCATTTGATATTCATTGTCGAGCCATTGATCATAATGGATTCATTCATTATTAATGTGGCTGGAGCACAGTGATGAAAGACCTGTTGCGAAGTGAGCATGAAGATTAGTTTTGCAGAGGAAATCTTGAGGTAGCTTGAGATCAATAATCTTACCTGCCATGGCAGCAGTAGCATGGAGAGGAAGTTAAAGGATATCAGTGGTTGGTTGACTCTCCAAGAAGCTCAAAGAGGAAATAAAAAAAATTGCTAAGAGGAGATATTGAAGCTGCATCCTAAATTTCCTAGGCTCAAATAATAGCATCGTAAATTGACACAGGTTGTTATCCATCATCATCACTGGTTTGAAGATCACATGGCAGCCCTGGTTATACAGAGCCTGCCAGCTGGAGGCAGCTAGGCCAGGAGATGTAAAAAGACTCTGGGGACAAAAAAATTACCCCTGGACCAGTTCTGCACCTGTGGTTGTCACCCACTGTGATGCAAAGAAGTTTTCTTTTTAATCCAAAGGACCATTGCTAATTGAAAGCTCTACCTATATATTCCATCTGATTTTCCTGTATCCCAATCACTAATTAAATCTGTTTTCAAGTATCTTTATTATATCTTCATAATTGTTCTTGCTTTTCTTTATCTTCTCCAATAGGCACGAAGAAATACTCAACCATGCTGCCTCTTAGAGTAACTATTTAACTTAAAGTATTTCCAAAAGACTTGCAGGATGCCATAAGTCAGTAGCCCCCCCTCTGGCCATCTCTCCATGCACTTCCTAGTTGTATCATTGCTCCTTGCTCTGCCAGGCAACAAAAAGACAGGTTTGGGTTATTGAGGTGTGTGCTTAACCAGTCATGGTTTTTACCACTCATATTTTTCTGTGAAGTATCAAGAGATTTGAAAAGGTTCTAAACAACAATTTTTGTGGTGTCAGTTATCTAACTAAAACTGTAATCCTCTTATGAATAGCTTATGTCCACCCTTTTTGTATCTTCAGGTGATTATTTATGTATTTATGCTATTGGGAGCAACTAGACCTTTGTAAAAGTAACTATGGAAGATTACTTTCCAATTCTGATTTGAAAGTCAAGTGAAAAGTTCCTCTGAAGTCCTTTGCTCAGCAGTCCTCTAGGTGCATCAGAGTTACTTTTGCCTTTGTTAGTCATTGTGGTGAGTGGGAATGTTACCTGTGTCACATCTTTGACTGATATGAGCTAGATAGAAGCAGAAGAGCATCTGACTCTTTTATTTTCTTATTTCACTAAAACCATACACACCAGGGATTGCACTGACATTTTGTGTTTGTTTCTTCCCTAAATACCTCTGCTTTCCCTTATGTCTCAAGTATGTGGACTGTGATAACTTAAAACTGAATTTTAAACTGACATGAAGGTGGCATTTTACAACATAATACTCAAGAGAAAATGTAACTTCATTTCATCTTTTGATCAGAAGAAAGCAGTGTTCCTTTCTATACTATTCTTTCTCTTTTATTCCCCTTAAAATGTTAATGAGTCAAGACTTATAAGTCACTCCAATCTTTGAGACAACTGAGCTCCATTTTCTCAGCTCCAGCCTTTGTATTTCTGTCTGTGTTTTTGTAGGATTACATTGCCTTCATGTACTGCTTATCCTAGAGCTAAGGCTGATCTTCAGCCTTTGTCATTTTTAGGGCATCCTGACTTGGAAGAGACCCTTAGGGACCATGAAAATCCAGCTTCTGGCCCTACTCAGACCACCCCCAAAATCCCATCATGTGCCTTAAACCGTTGTCCAAACACTTCCTGAGCTCTGTCAGGCTTGGTGCTCTGACCACTTCCCAGAGGAGCCTGTTCCAGTGCAGAGCCTGTTCCAGACTATTTTTGTGGTTTAACAATGTAGAAGATAATTTAATTTAAAGCAGTAATGTCCATCTTCATGTGTCAAGCTTCATGTACACATAGACCTTCAGTAACTTAAGCAAAGCTCATAAGAAATAGTGCCTGTTCAGCTGAACTCCAACACACCCCACAGTGGAGGTGCTGTAAGGGCTTTTCAGGGGAGTGCAAACAGGTTTCAGAGAACTTTAAGTGTTTTTATTTTTTTCCCTTTTTTTGAGCAGAAATACTGTTATATCAATGCAATAAAACACCTGTCTAGCAAGATTTTAAGGTTGCAGACCAGTAAAGCAGTGGACTAAGGATGCTTTTCCAATGCATTTCATATCTCAAATATGAAAAAAAAATACAGTTTGCATCATACTTTTATAAAGAGTGAATTGACGGAGTGGCTGTCTTAATGAAGGTATACTGGATAGGAGACAAAAAAGTCATCTCTTGATTTTTCCCCTTACATTTTTCAAGAGTATACAGCAACAGGTTATAGCCAAGCACAAATAGATAGACTATAATGGTTTTTAAATAATGCTGAGCTCCAAAATGTCTTAGAAGTCAGTGCAAATTCATTGATACACATGTAAAATAACCCTGTAAAATAGCCTAATGTATGGTGTTTAGACATAGATACCTTAAAATAATAAATGTTAAAAATATTAATGTAACAGCAAAGCACAACTTCTCTTTCATTTAAATAAACATTAGTATGTGAAATGTTTGAGTGGTCATCAAAATAACTGAAAGCAAAAATGTCTTTAAAGAAATAACATCTCTATCCATTTGAAGCAAGCTTGAAGCTAGGCTGATAATGACATAGTTCTAAATATAGGAGTTGAAATAGTTCTCCAAAAGCTGCTGTTTCAACATTCCTGGACAGGAAAGCATGCCATGCATCAATTCATAAACTTGTTCACTTGCATGCCTGCACTTCTGCCATCTGTTAGTGTGGCATTTTGCCCACTCTAGGAAGTGGTGTTTCGTTTTCAGCCATCTACAAATAACTTTCTTTCTAGAGAAACCCTGAAAAAATACAGCTGTTCTTTCTGGCTTTTTTCTTTCCATACAGTTCCTTTTTTCAAGCTCTCTCATTGTGTGCTTTCATTGGAGGGATGATGGAGAGTTCAGCTCATTCTTTTTCTCATTTGCCAAGGTCTTTTCTGAGCACTCAATGTTCAGCTGCCTCTAGATGACCAAGAATTCCACTGGCTGTGCAGATGATGTTTTGAGAGTTTAAACATAAGCTTGGCTTATCTTTAACCTGGCCACAAATGGATGAGGCACAACCACTGTCCCTGTGCTCCCTAAAAGTCAGCTGGAAATCTGTCCCTGCCAATGCACCCATCAGTGTACCTGAAAAAAAACCATGAACTTGTGTAGAAACTCCCAGACAAATTTCTTCATCTTGGAATGATAATGAGAAATATTCATGGTGTTTCGTTGAGCTCCCAAGCCTTGCTCTTAATCTCTTAATTGGAATTTCTCATGTTGTGTAGCCTGGGAAAGCTACACAAAGCAAACTGTTTTGTTCTCAACTTGAAATGTATTTCTGCATCCTCTCAGTCACTGGCCCCATATTTGGTAGTAAATGGCATGACTTCGTGTGAAATAATTTCCAAAGCACTCATATGAAATTAAAAAATGCAACAGCAAGATAGGTAACTGGGGTATGACTCACATGAGGTCTCATCAGAGTGCTGAACTTGCATTTGAATACAGAAATGTGGAGAGGGACAGTAATTCTCCTATAGAAAAGTGACATATACAGGAATAATTGCAAGATGTCTACAATCACATGGGGCAGTCAAATGAAGGTTTCACAAGTGCCTGAGTGATCTGTGAGTGCAAGGGGAGCTGAGAGGCCCAAGCAGGAATGGGCTCACAGGGAAATATCAGTCAGCTACAGAGCAGCTTTTGTTGTGAATTTAAATCTCTGTGGCATAATTTTCTTGTTTATCACAGATCAGATTTGACTGATGACTTGTGGAGATTTCCTTGAGATCACTGACAGGTATGCTTAATTAGAGGCAAAGATTCAGTGGAAGCTGAGAGAGGAATGACTCCCTCTGTGTCAGTGAAAATCCTTTCTTTACACCAACTGCATTTCACAAAGGGACTGGGTGGGAAATTGCATTAAGGCATAGTGGTTGCACTGGAAGTTTCAGCCTCTTAGTTTTCATGTCCATTTCCAGGTAAATATAACAATAATGTTGTCAAATGATGTAGACTGAAAAAGTGCTCTTTATTTTAAATTATTATGGCAGTGTGTTGTGGCTGAAGTCCAGAATTGTTGCAGACCAAGGCGTGGTTGGCACACGTACTAGACTAGTGAGAAGATGGATCTGTTTTTGAGAATGGCTAGAGTAAAAGTTTATGCTTGAGAAAAGAGGGCTGCTAGCAAAGGAAGCTAAGAAGTGTCCTGGGACTGTGACCATATACAAGGTCTTTTCTCCCCTGCATATCCTTGCCTAGTTTGTTCCTACATTAAAGCTGCATGCCCACCCACCTGCCATCAGTCATCCTGCTCCTCATGCCTGCTCTTGACTTTTCCAGCTCCAGACTCATTCTTTCTGCCTGTCATTCCCACACTGACTTGCCAGAGGTACAGCATTTGCACACACAGGGGAATTCTTATTTGCACTTATTAATACAAAGTGCAGAAAGAGTAGTTGGTTCAATAATATATATCAGAAAAGCCCTTTAAAACTGGCTGGTTGCCATAGATATTTATACTAGTTGTGGTAAAGCTCAATAATCAATATATACCTCATAAAAAGTTTGGCAGAGAAGTGCAAATACTGTATATTTATTATAGGTGCAACTGATAAACTCTTAGCATCATCATTGCCCAATATATCCAGCATTGCTGTATATGTTTGCATTTGAAGTTGTGTTGTATATATTTAAATGCATGTATATATTCTGCATGTAAACACATGTAGAAATGGCTTTGTGTTTACTAAAGGTACATAAACAATTTACAGAGGATATGATCAGCTGATGCTGTGTTGTGGCCTTTTAAAATAACTGTTGGCTGCACTTGGAACAGCTTTTGGAAGCCCATTTCACATAGAACACAATATAAATAATTTATATTCCGTAAATAAAATATATTCGGTATGTACTTGTATGTTTACACATTTGCATACACACATGCTCATGTATATATTTATAAATGAATAATTAATTCCATCTACCCTTCCAAAGAGGTTTTCCAGAACCGGGCTCTAAAATTCCTTTTAGTTCCCTTCTGCCATTTGGCTGGAGAGCACATTCAGCCATTGTTTGTATGAAGGCAGGAAACAATGCTTATGACAATGGCAAGAAATAATTCTCCAGAGTGCAGGGACAGACTTTCTTGTGGGAAATAGGTACTGCTGATAAATTTACAGAGGTCATTTTTGTGGAGGTGACTTGAAGTAGCCATTCCAAACTGCCAGCCCCTGATTTCCCCTGGTGCACAGCTGGAATGGGAACTTGACTGAGCAATGAGCAACTCTTTAAAATACATCTGGTGGTCCAAACACATTGTAGTGTTTTTCATATGCTTGCACAGCATGGAGTGGCAGGCATGAAATAGTATCAGTGTTTTGTTCTTCCTCCTCTGACTATATTTCATTTCTATGGAAAAAAACCCTCAAGCAATCTGATAAAGAACACTGAGATCAAAGAAAATACCTATATGAGATTCACATGCTTCTCTCATTTTCATTTATGTTCTATCCACTGGGGTTGTCAGTATTGAAAATTTAATCCTTACTTCCTTGTCAATAAAATGTCACACTGGTGAGTGCTATGTGAGTAACAATAATGGTAATAAAGTGATTAAGTTCATGTACTGAGAAGACCATGAATTGGAAAATGACAACTTGAGATGGAACAACTAGATAGAAGAGAAACCTGAGGTGGACTGTGATCAGACCATCAGTCTACCATTACTGCAGCTAAGGAGGATGAAGGACCAGATTTACAAAGCAGATGGAAGGCTATAGATATGTCAAATGTGTTGTTTGAATAGTTGTTGTGTGAAAAAAAAAAAAAGATTTTCCTAGAGATAGAAATAATTTTAAGTTTGGATGACAATAGCTTTTGGTACAATCTATTTTAATGGTTCTGGGTTGATCACGTTATATATTTTTTTTCAGATAAGTTTTTATTATTTTAAGGTACAGAGCAAGTATAAAGTTGTCCTCATTCAAGTGAGGGTGACCACTTGTGTCTGCATTTTGCTGTCTTGGCAATAGTGAGAGTTACAAGTCTCTGAGCTAGTTAAGGGCTATAATTTTGTTTCTGCTGCAAGAAGTTTTCATAGTGTTGTGTGAGATGGAAATATATGGGCTTCCACATTCTGCTTCTAGTTGCAATGATGCTTTGATTTATCAATATAACTGTGAAAACCAAGAGAAAACTATACCTAGAACTATTTAGCAAGGCATTATTGAGTAACTTCTTGGAATAGTTTTTCTGACACAATTAAAACAAAAAATCAGATCACATTAAAGTACGTGGCTTTTTCGAAGTTTTTCAGATTGCAAAGACATATTTTCAATGTATGGATATGATGTGGAGAGATAAACATCAGTGGATTGGTATATATTTCCCTGGGCTTTCTTTTGGATGGGAGCTTGTACTACTGTTACTTGCTAAATATGGTTTTGCTAAATCAAGACAGGTCATTACTGAGAATCTTTTCAATGTGCTCCTTTTGAAGTATATCTATATTATTGATTTTACATAATTTGAATATTTATAATGTCTAAAGGAACAATAAACAAGAGTGTGTTACTGGTGTGTGTCGTACACTCATACCTGGTAGGCTTTAGAGAATGAACACACAAATTTTCGTATTTGAGTAGTTAGGAACACTACCAAAAGTATTCATTAAAATATCTAAATTAGATCATTCTTCTAAAATCCAGTGTATTCTTCCACACATAATCATTCCCTCTTTCACTAACCTAACATTAATGATTTCATTAAGCCCAGAATGTTGAAGCATGTTACAGAAGACAATTTACAGAAGATATTTTCTAAAGAATTAGTTGGATAGAAAATCCAAAGATCTGCCCAAAGAAGGGTTGTTATCTATTGATAGAAAAATAATTGGTTATTAGTATGGAATCTCACTACAGCTAAAAATATTCCAGTCACTATTTCAGTGATAAAAAATGAACCAATTTCATTTCATTTGGCTTAAATATGTTAGGCAGCCTGCATTCTGTAAGAATTTCCTGGATTTTGATGTAGAGAGGACTATCCCTTGAGCTCGTAAAGGGTACCTTCATCCCCTGGTTTGAGAGGTCATTAGATTGATTTGAAGAAAACCTGGGGCCAATGGGAAATTTCCCACTGTCAGACGTGGTGTGGCATCCTTTTCATCAGAAGCCTTGCCTGTCTAATGGGGACTTGCCTTCTCTTCCCATGGATGTGTAGAAAAATGTGTTGGGAAGGGTTTATCTTCTCAGTTTCCTCTGAGTAGCTCGTGGTCCTCCTTAAAACAAGATCTTGTTTAGATAATATGAACTAATGTTTCTGGATATGTTATTTTATATAGATCATTAGATCTTTAAACACAAGTATTTTCAGGATTATTATTGACAGTGTCTTTCCTGAGTACTTAAGTGGTAATAAACCCTGAATTTTTATGTACTAGGAATAACCACTTAAAAATGATACCACCTTGTTTTGGTAGATCAGATTTGACCTCAGAGGATTTATCTGTAAAATGCTGCTAAATCTTTTTAGTTGAGGGAGTAAGACGATAAGATTAAAACAAAACAAAACAAAAGAAGATTGGCTCACTTTCAGCAGCAACAGTTTGTTTCTCTTATAAACAGGAAATATTTTCGAAGTTCCACTGTTCCAGGTTTCAGAGTCACCTAATAATGTAAAGAGGTTTTACTTGGACCTTGAATGTTGTAAATCTTTTGCTGTTAGGATTTCATGGACTCAAGCCTAGATGTCAGCAGGTATTAAAGTGTCTGTCAGCATGAGTACTTGAACATTTTAAAGGTTACTGTGTTCATACATAATTTTGATTCATATTTTTTTCCCCCTGGACAATATTAACAGCACATTTTAACGTAGGAAGTTCAAATACTATATTTTTTCAAACCATATGTGGCATATCTAACTTGGCATATGTGTTTGTGGGTTTCACGCAAATGATGACACAATTGTAAGATAATCCATGTTAAAGGCATAGATGAGGACTGCAAGTGTTTTGACTTTAATGTACTCCTTTACCTCCAACCCATTGGAACAAAACTAAGCCTCACACTGTTGAATGGCAACTGCTAGAAAATGACTGAGCCTTTGGAACATTATAAAATAACTTTTGTTTGCATTTTTTCCTGCAGTATTTTTTATAATTTTTTAAGGCAATGTATATCTTACACTGACATTATCTACATAGCAACAGTTTACAAGCCATGAAAATGCTACAAGACACGAGGGCAAGGGCTTGTGGGGGGGACTGGATTATCCTTTCACTTAATGTTGGTTGGCTTTATTTTCAGAAGTGCGGCACAATCTTTATTGTTTCTTTTTCATTTTGTTCTCAATCTTATCTGAAAGGCAGTTTTTCAAGATACTAGATGTTCATATCCCCAGTGGCAATTAACTAGAAAAACAAGTTCCTCTGTTCACATACCTGAACTGGATGACCCAAAAGAAAAAGTTTGGTATAGATGGAATTCTATGGACATTTATTTCAATCTGAATTCTGAAATCACCATTTTTCCAGTAAATCAGTGTTGATTAGATTGATATGAGTATAAATGTAATTATATTAAGAATGTGTATAATTAAAAATCATAGTCAAGCTAATAATCTGTAATTAATTTCTCAATAGCATGCTGAGAATTCACATAAAATAATTCTGACACTGAATAGCTGTAGACTTATGAAGTTCACATATTAGACTTTAGGCAGTCACTGTGTACCAAAACTTGAATATTTTAACTATTTTTGTGTGCTGAGAGAATCACTGCAGATTTTTCCCCCGTCTTCTGTATTTCCCAAATGATGCTACTCTTCTGTTGCTGTGGAAATTTTGAGGCTTAATGCTGTTGTATGCAATCATAAATAAATAAGAATCTTTGTAAAGGTAAGGCAGAGTACTGTGATAAGAGGAGTGTTCTTTGTAGAATAAAAAGGCAGGCTGAAAGCAGTCAAAAGGAAATAACTGGTAGAAATCAGCACACTGCAGGCTGGAGCTCTGTAGAACGTGGGTTAAGACAGCCAGGCTGAACCCAAACACTGCAATACTCATACCCTGGCTCTGACTCTCAATGCTTTCAGTAAGGGCAATATTATAAATAATTTAATATTTAATAGAAGGTACAAATGTAGGTGCTGTCCTACGAACATCCACAAGAGATAAGCTTGAAATAACATAGCTTCTAAATATACTTTGGTTATAGACCTAGAAAAGTGGAGTGGGGTTTTACAAGGGCATGTAGTGACAGGACAAGGGGGAATGGAGTCAAACTGAGAGAAGGTTTAGATTAGATATTAGGAGAAAATTCCTTACTGTGAGGGTGGTGAGGCCCTGGCACAGGTTGCTCAGAGAAGCTGTGGCTGCCCCATCCCTGGAATTGTTCCAGGCCAGGCTGGATGGGGCTCTGAGCAGCCTGGTCTAGTGCAAGGTGCTCCTGCCCATGGCAGGGGGTTGGAATGAGGTGATCTTTAAGGTCCCTTCCAGCCCGAACCATTCTATGATTCTGTGATCTATCTACAGTGCTTAGTGATGCTGCTGACACTTCATAGTCCAGATGCTGTAATGACTCATTGCTTTTCATCCCCCAAAAAACACCCACCCTAAGTTAGCTGAAAGCTCCCTGCCCTGAACGACAATGACATGTCCATATCTACACTTTCATTACAGACATCAGCTGAACATAGCTGTGTCCAGCTGCTTAGAACACTTATCATTAAAAATTGGGAAAATTGTACATTTCCAATGAGTAGGGAACGTTGTTTTATATTATTTCAGCACCAGGGGAACTTCAGACCCATGTTTTCCTCCTTCACATTGAATATCAATTCAGGACAGCATACTCAATGTGTTGGGTCCATGCTAAACATTTTCTGAAACTCCCAGGTAAACAACTCCCATCCCAAATTTGTGGGGTGCCAGACAGTGTCCATGGTAAGAGCAGGAGAATGTGGGCACAGGGTCTGCATACTTCAGTGTTCCAGATAAACTGAAAACATGAGAGCTGCCTATGCCTGACAGAAATGTAAACTCTGAAAACAAAATCAAATATTGTCTTTAACGTGGGGAGGGTAAAAAAAACCTACAGCTATTAGAACTGGGTGTTTGCGAGTGTTGCTTTAATTGCCCTCATAAGGTTTTTGGGTCCTAGATTAAGGAGCATAAACACATCTATCCAAAACTGTTTGTAATTCCCTGCAATTTCTGAGACACTTTAGGCTAATGAGTTCTAAGTACATGTTTCTATAGCATACACACAAATGGGATTATACCTAAGAACACTAATTTTCCTTTAGTTATCTTGGTTACACTTTGTATTTTGAAAGGCCTGCCCACTGTGCATTGGTATTTATGGTTTTGTATTCACAAATAGGAATAAAATTGTTCTAATTTCCTAGTGCTTTAATGCTGTACATGGCTTTTTAGCACTGGTTTTCAAACATATTCCAAAACACCATTAAACTAAAGAGTATTCAAGGGATAGAGGTAAACATAAAGCTTAAGTAACCTATTCTGTTCCTAATGAATGTTAAAACTCCCCCTAGATTTGAAAAACTCTAAAATCAGCTGATGATTTGTCTTAAGGAGAAATGCAAAAAATTGCTAACCCCTTTAAATCACAGGTTCCACTTTAACATTATTTGTAAATGCAAGTAAATATGACAATCTTAGATAAGACAGAGCTGAGTGGTTAATTCCTCGGGTATTTTATTTAGCAGTTTCTATCACTGAAGTGTAGAGGAAGGGACTTATTTGAAGCATGAAAGGTAATACATTTAAAAGTTTAATGAAACTTTTTTTTTAAGTAAATACAAAGCAAACTTTGAAACTTAGGCACTCTTGATTGCTNATATATATTTTTCAGAATTAAGAGTTTGAATCTATTATTTTTTAATAGATTTTCCGTACTATGTTTTTTTTTCCTTGCAGTCCTACTGGGATGAATTTGAGAGACCACAGACTCTCACCAAGTTGTTGTGGTTGCTTGATTCTGACCCTTGGGGGGCCCTCAGTGGAAGACACAGGGAATTCTTTCCTTCTGCACATCATCAGTGAACAAAGAACACTGGTAGCCATAGTTCTTGGGAAGCATTTCNCAGACTGTAAGCAAACTGATAATTTTACAATCTTGCTTAAAAAGGCCTTCAGAACAAGGAGTGGTCTTGGATGTTTAAGGAAGGAGCAAATAATTCATTTGGAGAGTTGCAGATACCTGTGGAGCACAGAGAGAGCTGTTTCTGTCCTTCAAGTCCACTGATCCAACATGTTTTTCCAGGAGAGACTGANAAGAGAGTATATTACAAACACATTGTTAATTACTGATATAATAATGACATAACATATAAACCAAGGCAGTGCACAGTTTTTGCAACGATTTCAATTGTGTTTCCAGGCATTGTAGAAGACACACAAAATAAAAAGAAGCTTTCTGAATATTAACACTGGTTCTTTTGGTACCATAAATAAGAGTTTAGTTATGAGTCAGAGAAATTAAACCATCATATGGATTGGAAACTGGAACAGAAATCCAATAAAATACCATGTCTTTCCTGCTGTTTAATAAATTAGAAGTTTACATTTCCACACATGAATGTNTTATATTTTTATCTTTCATGGATCATAAGAGTCAGTTATAACAAGTGGGTGTCTCTGGCTTTTCACCTCCAGTGTCCTGTATTTCTGGTGTTTTGAAACTCCCTGTTTTGCTTTGATTTCAGGCTCTTTTTTTTTTTTTCCTTGTTGTTTCCTTGTCTGACTTTCTCTTCCACCTGCCTGGTTGGAGGGACACTATTGAGCTCTCTCATTCTGATCCCATTTCCACATTTCTCAATTATTCTCAAAAGTCCAGCCTGGTTAAAGGGTAAAAAAACCCTGCCCAAACTAGTTAGTTAATACCTGAATCAGACCCTTTTTCATATACACATGCAAAAACTTACAAAACCAAAACCCAAAACACACAAAAACTGCCATCCCCAAAAAGAAAACCCAACCAAGCAACAGAACAGCAATCCACAATCCTTTCTTTTCCTTTAATGAAGCTTCTGCAGCTTAAAGCCACATTGCCATCTGTCTGGGACTGAACTTAGGAACTTTCTGTAGAAGTTATTCCATGCTTCACAGGCCAGGCATTGTTTCACTGACATAAATCTTGGATATGTNTTGGAAACTGGAACAGAAATCCAATAAAATACCATGTCTTTCCTGCTGTTTAATAAATTAGAAGTTTACATTTCCACACATGAATGTAATCTGCCAAGTAAAATTACTTTACCTGCTGTCAGATATTTTGCTTATCTGTAAATACTGAGTTTTTCCATATATAACTTGCTAAATCTGGCTTCTCTCAAGTTATTGAATATGTTTATTTTAAGCCAATACTTGCTGTAAAAACACATAATCTGGCTCAAGTCAAACTTTGGTAACTACTTTCTGAGCAAAATATATGATGCAGTAGCTCATATTAATGGTAAGCAATTCTAAAATGTACTTCAACCTATTTATTCTTAAGTAAGTTATTTTACCAAGAGCAAAGTTTTCTAACATTTTTCCAGCTTGTGGATTTTTAAATGTTGGTTCCTTGGTAGCTCATTTGTTCTCATGGCAATAGGCATGATTTTCTTAATTATTTCTTCAGAACCCTAAATCCAAAGTCCCCAGGGAACGAAGACCACAGTATCCTATTAAGCCATGTACCTATTACTAATATGTTGGTGTTTTTAATCACCTTCCTTTAGAGGTCAAGGTGTTTGATGAGATGACTACTGTAGGCTTGGATATGCACATGAGCCTTTTTTCAAACTGGCAGATTTCCCTCCTCGTGCCTGAAGCCCAAGAGAACAGGCAGGTGCCTTGTGTGTGAACTCCTCCTTACAGATTTACTACCACACAAACGACTTGTTCTAGAAACAGCATTTAATTAAAAATATTTAACATCTGAATTACTTGCACAGTAGGATTTGTGTCTGTTGTGAATCTTGTTTCTGTTTGTTTGTTTTTTTTAAAGCACACTACTTAGCTTTCCTAGTCACTGTTTTCTGGCATAGTGTTCTATACAGCCTGAGAATGTATCACAAGCTTGTGGTGTGCCAGAGTAATAGTGTAGAAGATTGTGTTTCATGTAGTGTGCACATGTGTTTGGGTGTGCAAGGAAAATCTATTTGCATTTTTATGTCAGTATCAGTGCCCTTAAAAGTAGAATCAAAAGCTCTAGGAACTTGTTAAACACAGAACAAATAGCATACCTTATATATCCTCTACAAAGGTACTCTTAATAATAGCTACTCTTATCCCCATGAATACTACTTCTTCAACCTTCAAAAAGCTATCACTTCTCTTTATTTCTATTTATTTAGCATCATAGGTGGTAGCTCCAAATTATACATGCAGCAATTCAGTCTTTGTATTCATATTAAAATGTCTACATTTGGGATCTATTTTCTGTAGATCAAACTCTTTTTTAAAAAGTATTCTAGATCAAATATTTAAAAGTTGATTTGTGTGTTTTTAATAAAAACTGATTTATGTCTCAGTCAGAATCTTACGGGAAGCTTCAGAGTTTGACTAATCCTGAATAATAACACAGAATCACGGAATTTTAAGGGCTGGAATGGATTTTAATGGTTATCCAGTCCCAAACCTCCTGCCATGGGCAGGGACACTTCCCATTAGACCAGATCTTCAAGAATTTTCCCATTTTGGTGTCAACATGAAAATGAATGTGTGCAATCTCTCATGATGCACATGGTTATTATTGAGTATAATTGGAGTAAG
>VZTT01064904.1:52027-65159 GCA_013400855.1 Buphagus erythrorhynchus | reverse complement strand
CCTGAAAATTTATTTTTAAAAAATGACTTTCATTGCAGAGATATGTTCAGTTTTGGGGAATATAACACTTTTTCATTACAGGGGCTATGCAGGAAAGCATTTCTCTCTGGCTCTTAAAATGCTCCTCATCTCAAAAAGGTAACTCTGTCCCAGTAACATGCCTTAGCTAGCACAGTTATTTGTTCCCATCCCTGTAGCAGAAGAAAGATGCTTTTATCAATTTCAGCTGACATGAACTTCATGCATGAGAAGCCCAAGATCAGACTGAAAAACTGCTGGCAAATTTCCTTGGAATGGGAAGGTGGCCAGGTGTTCTACTGCCTTTCTTGATTTTGTATGATAAATGTAGGTTTATATTCTTGGCTTTCTAAATTTTTTTTTTTAATATAAACCACAAGCTTTGCCTGGCTAAACTTAATTCCAGTGAGATCAGCCACCTCTGTCTTTCAGGAAAAAAACCCAAACCAATACCACTCTCTAGGTCTAACCAGGAGGACCCAATCAAGGGCTAAAATTAAATTTAACTTTCCACCACGAGACAAGCAAAAGCGAGCACAGCTCAATCAGGGGAAACAAGTGAGATGTGCAGCCCAAGCACAGCCTGCTGCAGACAGTAACTCATCCTCCTGGGCCTGCCATGGATGCAGCACCAGGGTAATTTGAAATTACTTGTATTTGTATTTATAGTGTTTACCAGAACACAAATATCTGGAAGATGGAGCATGCATACAAAAGATAAACCCACAGACAATTAGGTCAGCTGGGCTGCCTGAAAGCTAAACATTTGCAGAGATATATTGTAGAGCCAGTGCTTTCAGCTTCAATTCAGCTTCGAGTGGATTTGTAGTTTTAGAGTTGCCACCTCTCATCCCATTGTATCCCACTTTATGGGTGGAAGGATCAGGTACTGAGCTGATGCAGCCCCAGCAGTTCATTGGTAAAGATGAAAGAACACAGGTGAGATGGAAGGGAATGGCAATAATTGCCAGATGGAAAGGTGAGGGAGGGGATGGCTGAGCATTGGATTTCTGCAATGGTTTTGCTTTCTCTTTCCCCCTTTCCCTTCCAACTCTCTACTGCCTTATTCTTTTTAGGAAGATGGCAGAGGACATACTGAAGTTTTTTAAAATAAAGGTTTAGCAACAAGCCATGCTTAGTACAAGGTAGAGAAAGGTGTCCTCAGCCACAGAGCCAGGCACAAGAATGCAATCCTGGTATTTTGATCAGCTGCCATTACTTTCTCCTTTTAGGAATCTCAGGGAACAGGGGCCAGCTGTTGCTGGTGAAGTGTTTGCAGGATGTAGAAGTGAAGTCAGGGCCATTTTATGCCAGTTTTTCTCTATTGTTCAACTGGAGCAAGTTCCAGTTGAGTTTCTTGCACTTCTTGGGCCAGGCAATCTGTGTAGCAGCCCAGGTGCCATACAGATGGTGAGTTTGATCTTTTAATATCAGCTTTTATAGCCCTGATGGTATTTGGAGAGCTGTTGTCTTACCTCTGGCCTCAAGAGGATGTTATTTTATCTCTTCTTTAGGACTGGGAACAATCCTAAGTGAATGTGAAATGCTTTCATTCTTGTGCCTTGTAAGAGAGATTCTAGAGAACAGTTTTCAAGATGGTTTTGGTACCTTTAGTTCTTACTCCTTGTGTGTACTCTACTCAGCTTCTTTGTAGAGGGTATATTTTATTTTCTTTTTCATGCACACATTGAGACAGCCTCCAGGCCAGTAAGAATGTTTTTAATTCCAGAGTGATTGAGGTATTTTTCATCTGTGTTGGATATTGTGTCTTTTGTCTGAGAATCTGACTGATGTAGCCCCTTCTGCTTGGGAATATTGAATATACTTGGAAGTAGATAGGTTGTTATTAGCTGAAAGTTTTTTTCATCATTGCCATTAGATTTGCTAACTCTGAGGTTTTCAGCAAAGTCTGAGATGTTGGTCTTGCTCTTGAGGCTCTCAGATAATCTGATAATTGACTAATCTTCTTCATACCAGTTTTATTTAGAAATGCTAAAGTTGAAATTTCTTAAATTTGATGCCTATGAGCATCTATGGACTTTGGGAAATTGCTTCTGGCCTCATGGACTTGTTTTTACTTAAGATATCATCAGCATATTTGAGGGGGATGTTTTCTGCTGTCTGTCTACAGGAATACCAAATGTGCCCAGAGCACAGGATAAATGCTTGCAGGTCTTCTACTGAACATGAATAAGAAATAATTTCAAATGAAATTGTGCAGAACAAATTATGGTTCTCAATACAACCATGCTTAACATTCAGCTCTGCAGCAATCTCTTCCTCATTATGGAGCAAAATCAATATATGCAACACAAAGCCTAGAAGCAGTGACTTTAGTAATACAGGATGAGGGATCTCATGAGTGGCCTTTTCTTTGCAAAGAACAGCTCTGTGTCACTTTTGACAGACAGTCTTTGCTTTATAAAGAACAGATTGGAGAAATCTGTATGGAACAAAGTGTCTTTGAAGTGCATAGCTCCAGTTTAAATTTTTTTTATTTTTGGTTGCAAGCTCAAAAACAAAATTCTAAATCATGCCATAATTTCCTTTTCTGTTATATAGAAAAAAAAATAAATTAATGGTTGTGAACTTTTCTGCTGTTAATTAAAGGAAGCAGGCAGATTTGGTCTGAGACAGACTCCCCAGGAGTTGTGAGCTGACACGTGTGACTGTTTGCAAGATTGTAGTTGGTCTCCACCTACAAAATGGGATGGCAAAGAGCCCTCAAAGCACCCATCACCCCCAGGCTTTGCAGATGATCAGATCAGGCTCTGACCTACACAGAACTGTAAATGTAAAGCCCAGTAAATATAAAGGTCTGCAATTGGACCCAGGAAAAAGTTGTATGCAAAACTCAGTGGGACTTGATTTTCAGCTCTGATCATGGGATACAGGCTGCATTCTTTGTCTTCATGTCTCACCTAAGTGCATTTTCAGAAACCTCACTGCCTGTGTTTTGGAAGTGAGTAGGGTCTGTTTTACTCTGCAGCTGGAGTGGAATTCTTCCAGGAGGACCTCTGTTCTGGTTTTTGGTTTAACTCAAGGGGACACAGACTCACCCCCACAGCATTTCTCTGTATGTCTGCAAAACAGCAACTTCTGAGCATCACATCCAAAGGCTTTTGAAACTTTAGGGAAAGTTACAGGCTTTGATAGCCAAGACCTTGATTTTACAGAAAAGTAATAAAAGAAAATGGGAGACATGTGGAGCTGCTTCTTTCTCTCAACACAGCCACAGCTGGAGTGCTTTTGGAGCAGAAATCTGGTTATGGCTCCTGTACAGCAGAGTGGAAATGCCACCTTCTTCTCACAGCTGGTCAAGGGGTGGTGTTCTGAGGGACTGCCTCCTACAGTTGTGTTGGTGTTAGGAAATGGAGGGGAAATGGGAGCTGTGAGAAGTGTGGAGGAGTAGTTTGTGTAGTGAGAACATCCTGGGAAAGAGGGACAGCAGCTGAAACATCAGCAGGGACAGAAGCAGCAAACAGGGGAATGAATGCACAGCCAAGGAAAGGGGCCTGTGTTACCAGGGACAGATGAGCTGCAAAAAGTAAAATTTCTCTGGCCCCTGTGGACCAGAATAAAAAGTGGGGATTCAGCTGCCAGGAAGGCAGGAACCCTGGGGCAAAGACCTGCAGGATCCTGCTGTGGCAGAGAGCAGGAGGTGCTGCCTGGGGGACTGCTGTGGGATGGGACAGGGACTGGGGGGACATTCTGCATGTTCACTGGGACAGCAGGAGAGACACAGACGTGGCACACATAAAATAAACACACTTCATAAAGTAAAGCTGGTTTGGGCAGATGGGGAGTGGGGAGGAGAGGCTGGGGAGGAAGGCAGGAAACCTCTCTGGCATGCTGCAAGCTCAGCCTACAGAAGCTACAGAGTGTGACCCTCCTGTTAACTTCATTTCACAATGTTCCCTGCATGCTTTGTGTGGCTTCCAAGTAATGCATGACATCAGAAATCTTAATAAAAACCACCTGCTCGGTACATTTTATGTTCAACTCTGTTAAACTTTCCTAGTTCAAGATATCCAGTGCTATCTGGAAAAGGAGGATAATTACTTTTCTCTAAACTTGCTGAGCTTTGTTAAATGAGTTCTTTCCTTAAGGAGTAAAAATGTGAATTTATATGCTTTAGCTCCACATTTTTGCAAATCACCTTTCAGCTGTTCAGCTTTGTATAGGCTGATAAAAACATCTGTCAAAATTAACTTCTGATCCTCTTCTTGAACCCACTCCTATCCATGTTCATGGCCTGTATTTCAGGGATGAGTGACTGCCTCCTGTGCACCAGGGAAGTGTAGGGTGTAAATGGCCCCAGGTCTGGTGGGAGCAATGCTCAACACACCCCAGTTGAGCTCTTGAAGCCTGGAGTCTTTCAGGACTCTTCAAGAAGCAATGTTTATACATCCTTCAGCACAAGGAAAGAGCTGATGTGGGCCAGAGGTAAGTAATAATAGCAGTTAAACCAGCTGATCATTAAAAACAACAACAACAAAAGTATCATTAGAAATAATTTCTTAGCTTTCCACTTTTGTGATGCAAAAGTTCTCAGGCTGTGGTGTTCCTATCTTTTAAATATTAGATTAGTATCTCTTGAGACAAAACAGAAGAAGAACCACTCTTCTTCTGTGGGCTGCTTTGCAAAGTTTATTCCAGACTTTGTCTAGCTGTGACAGAGGTTCACAATATTCTCAGTACTAAAGAAATAGGTGTAGTGCCCTGTCTCTTTTTGAGGAGTCTGAGCTTTCATTACAGTCAGCTCCTTCCTGGGGCTGCCTGGCTCTCCAGTTCACCTGGCATTAGTGACACTGCAGAACACTTCCCTTGAGGGAGATCTTTTGAGTGAATGTAGCCATTTGCAGGAGATTTTGAACCTCTCTTTGCTTTATCAGAGAGAGTCAGGCACAAGGGCAGCTTCTGAAAACTTATTTTAGGACAAGGAAAGGGGTCATGACCCGCGGCTCTGCTGTTTAAATCAGCAGAACTTCTTTGGAGTGTACGTAGGATTTAGGAAAGGGCACAGGCTCTGCTGCTTGTGTCACAGATTTTCCAGAGTGCTTTTTCTGAACAAGCCAGAAAAAGATTTGCCTGGAGGGACACATGAATAAGGGGCACACGAATAACTTCTTTAACATGCAAGCTGTGGGGTGTCTGAGGGACAAAAGCACCGGGACTAAAGGTGGGTGCCAGGAGAGGCAGGGGGGGAGAAGGGGCAGGAGGCTCTGTGCCTCATCCCTGAAAAAATGGCATCCCTGAAAAAATGGCATCCCTGCCCGGGATGTGCAGGCAGGGAGCACCTGGAGGGGCTGCTGAGACCTGAGCTGCAGTGTGCCAGAGCTCAGCCCCAGTGCCTGTCCCAGCTGAGACCTGAGCTGCAGTGTGCCAGAGCTCAGCCCTAATCCCTGTCCCAGCTCAGACCTGAGCTGCAGAGTGCCAGAGCTCAGCCCTAATCCCTGTCCCAGCTCAGACCTGAGCTGCAGTGTGCCAGAGCTCAGCCCTAATCCCTGTCCCAGCTCAGACCTGAGCTGCAGTGTGCCAGAGCTCAGCCCCAGTGCCTGTCCCAGCTGCAATCCTGGCACTCAGCCTGGAATGGAGCAGGGATGGGGACAAGTGTCCCACGGTGCCCCCTGAACTGAGGGCACAGGGAAGGTCTCCCTCCCCCTGGTTAAGGATTTCTCATTCAAGTCTTTTGGAAAGAAATTGAGTAAATTCATCTTTGATTACACTGAATAGTTTATAATCAATATTGTTCTCCTTTGCTGCCTTCATGCAAATGTTCAAGTCTTTGACTCTTTTGAGGATGGACTGTGAGGGCATTACTAGATCTAATGAAAAAAAAAGAAATAAGAAAAGATTGTAAATAAATCTCTACACATAAAAGCCCCAGGCCTCTCTGGACACATACTTTTCAATCTATTTATTCACTTTTTCCCCTCTGCTTTCATATTTAGATAGGGATAGCTGTGGTGTAAAACAGAGCTCTATATTTTTGTCTGGTAGGACATGAGAAAGGGCACAGTGCTCTCTGTTTCAGCAGCTGTTCTGAGGCCAGTGTGCTAACTGTATTTATTTATTATTGGGTTGTTTTGGTTAGACTATTTTTTCCCCCTGGTGAATGTGCTGCTGCAATTGGTGGACATGCTTTCCCTTTCTTACATCAACAAAGAAATTGGCCCAAGAGAATCTCATGGGTGACTCCCTTTTGGGCTCTGAATTGTCCAGGTAAATTGTCCTACTTGTTCCTTCCATCATCATCTAGCTCTGAATGCATTCTCTTGGCATGTGAAACACAGAAATATATGTCATGTGTTTTCTGAGGACATGAGCCATAACCCTCAGAAATAATCTGCTTCTTCTCTAGCCCAGAAGCCACTGAAGAAATTAAATCTGGATGAATGATGAAAATATATTGCAGTCAAAGAACAGCTGCAGATTCTTTTTGACAGCAACTGTGGTTTCTAATGCTTCCTTAATTTTCACTTACACATATCTGAAGTTATGATTAATCCAATGAAATATTCAAAACTGCCCAAGTAAATCTGACTTTCATAAAGAGGATTTATCTTAAAGTCTCATAAAGCATTCTGACAATCAGATCTAAACTTTCTGTTGTGATGCAGATAAGCATCACATATTGTAATCTTCATGTCTCTGGTTTCCAGGAGTTCTGGAGGAAGAATTTCCATCCACTGGAAAACAGCATCTTTCTCTGCAGGGGCTTATTCATACCAAGGGCAACTGTATTTCTTTCAAACAATAACAAAAATGTGTTTCTTGCCTGTGGATTAAGAAAAATCTCAAGATGAAGACCGGCTTCCCTGCCTCCTTCCTGTTCAAATTGTGAAATTGGCCTAAAAAAAAGGGTTTTTTCTTTCCTTTTTCTGAGCCATTCTGATGCTCTGTGGTGTGATGGGCTTTCCTTACAGAACTGAAGCTGTGAAATGCTGGGTCTCTCAATTCCAGCTGTTCAGGCCTAAAGATAAAACAAATGGCATGAATATCACAATAAATCCTGAGAGCCAGAATTACAATGGGAGGGGGAAATGATCAGAAACTGTGCAGCAATGCACAGATGGAAAAAATGCCCTGGGGGGTCATGCAGCTTTTGGTGGCTTTCCTTTTGGAGCTTGTCCTGTGCCAGCCACTGGCACTGGGTGGAGGGAGCAGGAAATTCAGAGGGGCCTGGGTATTACCTGCCTTGCCCTGCTTCATGTCTCCAGAGGTAATGCTGGGGAGAAAAACACCAATCAGTGTATGGATATATACCAGATGCTAGTGGATATTAAAATTTTTAAATAATGCTAATTTAAGAGTGGGCATAATAGGTCCTAAAATTCCTCATGAATCTTGTAGCCATGTGTCTGCTCTGGGTTTATGTTTGCCACAGCAAGTGATCTTCCACTGGCCATGGATTTTTAGTGCCTTCAGTCACTGGGGCTCTGCTGCCCCTGTACTTGATCACAACAGGTTCATTGCAGAAACACTTCTGTTTTTAAAAAGCATCCACATAAACATTTCAGAGACAATAGAATCTGAGGTTGTAAATGCATTCTTGTGACCTTATTAACATGAAGAGAATTTTGGTTTGAGCAGAGGAAAAGCTTGTGATCAGGCAACTGCAGTTACAATAATAACAAAAGAAAACAGAAAATCACTGTCAGCTTGATTGTTTTGGGAGTCTTTGTCCTGCCCAATGGTGCCTCTTTATGACAGCCTTTATTTCAGGACAGGACACATGGTTCAACTTAACTAAAATGTAGAACTGTTATAACTAAGGAAAGTTTCTGTGAAATTTTTACTTACAAGGAACAGGACTACAAATAATTAATTATCAATGCAGCAATTTAACTAAGTGCAAGCACTTCCAGCTATTATCAAAATTGCTGTTTTGTGAGGGATCACAAATATCAGGATTATTTGTTTAAATTAGTTCCTATCAATCTAAAAGATACATTAAAATTGTGATGAGGTTTTATGTTGTTCCTGTTACTAATTAACCCTGCAAGCAGCACCAAAGATCACTGCAAAAGTCATTAATGCCTCCAACTTTGTAATGAGTAAGTGTTTGATTGTTTGCTCCCTGGCCTTGTGCTGTTATCAGCGTTGTGTTTCTTTCCTCTGTGCGACCTGTGCTGCAGGTGGGAGGTGTGAATAAACGAGGAGGTGGAGCAGGGACAGCTTGGATGTGTCAGCGTTCCTCTGAGTCAGTCACCAGCTGGTCCCTCCTGCATCCCAGGTCCCTCCTGCATCCCAGGTCCTTCCTGCATCCCAGGTCCTTCCTGCATTCCAGGTCCTTGCTGCATCCCAGGTCCTTGCTGTGCCCTTTCCTCCCCGGAGCACAGGGCTGCATGCCCCAGCCTGCGTGGGGAGGGTGGCTGATGTCATTGGTGGCCAGATGGCCAGAGCACACAGCCCTCCCTGCCAGCCCTGGCATCTCCAAAGGGAAGCTGCTGGCCCTGCAGGGATGCAGACAGGTCCAGGAGCTGCTCTGAGCCTGTGCAGGGAGGGCTGTCCTGGCATCCTGGTACCTGCAGAGCTGCAAACACATCCAGGATCTGCTCTGAGCCTGTGCAGGGAGGGCTGTCCTGGCACCTGCAGGGATGCAGACACATCCAGGATCTGCTCTGAGCCTGTGCAGGGCTGTCCTGGCATCCTGGCACCTGCAGAGCTGCAAACACATCCAGGATCTGCTCTGAGCCTGTGCAGGGCTGTCCTGGCTCTGCAGGGAGGGCTGTCCTGGCATCCTGGCACCTGCAGGACGTGGCTGCTCCCTGGCACCCCAGCACACAGGTGACACAGGTGACATGGTGCTGCCACCCAAAGCACACACACGGGCACCCCTGCCATCCTGAGGCTGAATTTTGGCTGCAGTGCTTTTTTGGGCATGTCATCATACCACAGGCAGGTTTTGGTACACAGGGTTTCAGCTTGCCCTAACCCTTGTTATTGTTTTGTGTCCACAGGGCAAGCACACTACTCTGAAAGCTGGAAGTTATTTTAATTCAGTAAGAGACACTGATGGAGAGGAGGCAAATGGAAATAAAGCACAGAGAACTGTAGGGATCTGTTCTCACTGTTTGTGTGTATGCCACTGAAGCTGGTTTTTCCCAGGTGCTGGATTACCTCTTCAGCCAGTACATTTTAACTCTGTTTCACTGACATCAGCCTTGTTCTGTTGCCCTTACTTAGGAAAGTTTAGGGTTTGGCTCCCTCTTCTATCCCAGCCCTCAATTTATCAGAGGCTTTTCCTCTTGTAAAATTTACCTGAGTGTTGGTGTGAAGATGCTTTGGGAAGAAGGGCTTCTGACAGACCTTGAGTCTGCTGCCAAATCAGTTCTCTTTTTAAGGGAGCGTCACAAATTTCAGTGACAGTATTTCTACAAAATCCTTGAGGTATTATTTCATGCATTTTCTTACTTTTAAAGAGGAAGGACTAACTGTGGCTCAACCACAAAACCAAAGATGTTTGTTTAAAAAATATCTAAAAGATTTTCTGCAATCCATATCCACGTTCAGTGAGTATACAATGTGTTTTCTAGTCTGTTTGCATGGCTGGTGATGTGTGATGGAAGCTTAAGCTGTAAATGAAATTTAGTCCTAAAAGAATGGGTGACAAGGCAGTGTGAGATTTAACTCCCATTGCATGAATCACTTCATTAGCACATGTCTCTTTGCACTTGATTGGACATAGTGATATTTTAAATGCATTACAAATTTAATCAAAAGCATTAAATAAGACACACAACATTGAAATTACATCCAGGAAAACATCTGGGACTAGAGAGGGGGAATTGTTCCTGCATAAAAAAATAAAGATTCTATACTTTCATAAATTAATTGAATAAACAAAGGCATATTGAAGCTCCTCAGGAGATTATGTGGAAGGTCAGCCCATGGCATTTCCCAGACTGCAAATCAATCTGAGTGGAATTCTGTATTGAAATGACTTCTGGGATGACTCCATTGGACTTTTCCCTCTGCAGTCTGTTGACAGTGCTGAAATGAGATGAAGAGCATGGTTCCCATGTGCAGAGTGGTTCAGGGTTGTGTTACCAGCTCTGGGGGGCTCTGTTCAGCCTTGCACACTCCACTCACACAGGGATGCCCCCTCCCCTCTGAAGAGCTCAGGAAGGAGCAAGGTCCTGAGGTGAGGCTGATGGAAAAGTGATTCTGTTAGTGTCCAGATAAAAGCCCCTGAAGGAGCCTGAAGCTGTGCTCCTGAACTCCCTGCACAGTACACAATCTTCCTCATGTCTATAAAATGTACTCTCTCCTCTTGAAACCAAACACCAAAACACTGCTTTTTTTTTTTTTTTTTCCCTCCAGATTTGCTCCATATGGCAAAGATCATAGACTAGGACAAAGCAGGAAAGATTAGAAGTTACAAAAGTTGAAAATTCTATTTAGATGACTAGATAATTTCAAATATTTCAGAAAGGGCCTTCTCCACCACTCACTCTATATTATGGATACTTTTCTGCTGACTTTTTCCCCACAAAAATTTCTAAGTAGAGACTGAAATGATTAAAATAAATCAGAGCAGCATAATGAATTTATATAATTTTCTTTCTTACAGTGTGTGGAATCTGCACAGTTACATTTATGTATTAGGTACCATTAGAACAAAATTTTTAAGGTGAAAACATCAAAAATCTAGTCTTTGACATTGTTTAATGAAATCCTAGGTGTGCAGTTCATGTTGAAAGAAATAATTTGACAAGTTTATTTGAAAAAAAGGTGATGAATTTACTTGCAGCAGACATGATAAAAATTTTCATTCATTGCTTATGAAACAGGTTCTCATACTGTAAGAGAGTTCTATAAAACTTAAATATTCCTGAGTAACTTCTTGAACTCTAAAAATAACCCCAGGATACTCTGTCTGCCAATATTTCTGACCAGATTTGTCTTAAATTCTTATGCTGGAGACCTTTCCTTGATCTTTTTCCACTTTTCTCAGCTGGGGTGTCAATGGTGAAGTGCAAACAAGGAAGGAAATGACAGGTACTGAGCAGTTCTGAATCAGCAGTGAGTGCTGTCCTGTCCCACAGGCTCCTGTCCCCAAATTCTTGTTGCAATTTGCACCCTGGCTAGTCCCAGTGGATGCCAGTGCTGGGCCCTGCCCACACACTGCTCCAGAGATATTTTGGGATATTTTTGGAGATGGCATGCATGTAATGTTGGCTGCTCAGGACCTGCTAACCTGGAGAGCCCGTTTACTCTTTCTTTTATTTTTGCAATCAGTTTCATGAAAGGTGAAAGAATTTAAAAATCTGTAAAAAGGGGGTTGTTTCTGCAGGACAAATGTGTGAGCAATGACATTCTCCTCCATAATGTGCTATTGAAGGCAAATTACTGCAAATGAAACCAATTATGAAATCTAGGATGAAGAAATATTGTAATTTACAGAATAGTAATTCTATAGGTTAATTTTTTTTTTACCATAATTCACGTAGCAGAAAAGGCCTTGGGTTTGTGTGAGACCTGCTCAGCAATAGCAAAAATAGTTCTATATATCAATATTGTATGGATTTGTTTTGATTTATCAATATTGGTTGATTTTTTGAGCACAAATCCAAAACACAGTCTCATACCAGCTACTGTGAAGGAAATTATCTCTGTCCCATTCAAAACAGACACAAAGATATGTTTTGAAACAGCTCAGTCCTTCATTTACTTTGATGTAGCAATATTCAAACCTTTTGCACTCAGCTCTGATGACACACAAGGCATAACTTTAAAAGTTCTTTATTATTTTAGATTAATTTGTTTTGCACAGAAAAGCAAACAAAAAAAAATCCCAAGTTGAGTTTCCAGCAGGAGTGGAGTATCCCATCATTTTTGGTCTTTTGTTTTTTAAATTTGGACACGAATTAGAGACTTCAGTCAGCGTCTGAACAAAATATCCAAAATCTGAATAGGATTTGAAAAACTTAGAGACAAGTTCCTGCTGCTCTGATTTGACACAAGACTAAGGGACAATATTTTGCCTTTCTTCCCCTTGTGTTAAGAAGAAAACATTGAAAGCTATGTTCTCCATAAATAAAGCTGGAAGGAACGAATAAATTGAACAGATGTGTCACCTTCCATTATGCAGACAAAACAAATAGCTGTGTTTTGTGACAAAACCTATCAAATTACCAGCTACACAATGCAAAAACACTCCTGTATAAATGAGCAGGTGCCCAGCACCTCTGGTAAACCTGGTGCCTGCAAATCTGATTCTTTCTATGGCTATGTGCTGACTTCGTGCTCCTTTGGTACTGAACAGCCTGGATCATAAACATCTTCCAAATCTTGAGATATTTATTTAAATTTACTCCCTAATAATCTTATCAAAATGAGACCATGTGAAAAAAAAGCTGCTGTTTTCATTGTACAAAGACAGTGAGTATCATCAGATTTATTTGTCCAGGTTTCTGTTTATTTTCCTGTTTGTAGAAGATTTTTTAGAGGACGATGTTTGCTTTTAAAGCAGGAGAAGTCAGGAGCCATTCTTCTATCTGGTTTAGAGAGATGAACAATGAAAAATGGATTCATTGAAGTCTGGTTAAGGAGCTGGTTAAAATTCTGGCTCTATCTAACAGTAGGGAATGTGTTCTATAAGTGATTTTTTTGGATGTGATCTAACAAATCTGTCAAAGCAAATACACAAGTTATTTCCTTTTGCATTTGTAATAGAGGCTGTTCTACAGATCATACTGAACTTCTGTCACAGAAAACTTTCTTGCTAGAGCTGCAGAGTTTAGGGTGATAGGAAAACCATAAAGTCCTGTCTGTTTCTGAAAATGTAAGCATCTCATTGCAATTTTTTATTTTGGTTTAGTTTAGTTTAGGTGTGTCAGTCTCGGGGTACAGGGACAATTCCATCTTGGTTAATGGTGTTCTGTCTTCCCAATTGTCTGCAGTCACACACAGTAATTTCCTTTTCTTCCAGCCCTCTCTCTCACAGTGATGTTCATAAGAAATGTTAAGCAGATGCTTTCTGAAGACCCCAGAGGTGGATATATTTGTAACACAGGGAAAGCAATTCCTGTGAATGCTCTGTGACATAGAAGGGTGTTCGGTTTTGGTGTTTGATTTTTTTTTTTTTTTTAAACCTTACAGTAGT
>VZTT01064904.1:31550-44333 GCA_013400855.1 Buphagus erythrorhynchus | reverse complement strand
GTGCCTGCTCTTCTTAGCAACTTGCTGTTGAATCTGATTTACATTGTGGGTTTTTTTTTGGTTTTTTTTTTTTTTTTTTGGTAGTTTGTTTGGACTGTTCTACAATGGTGATTAGATTAAAGGTCAAGTTTGGCAGTCTCTTTCCATAAACTCTAGAGTAAGCCTTTCTGATATCAGAGGGATTGTTTGGATGTAACTAGTGGGAGAATTGGCTCCTGTACTCTTGCTCAAGAGAAGTCAAAAGGTCAAAGTCCACCTAAAGATTGATGTTATCGTCAGAAATGCAAATAAAGGAGACAGGAGTCACGAGGCTGGATGAAGGATGATGGGTCAGCATCTTGGGCACTCCCAGATGTGTGGAAATCCCAAAGGCATTGGGTCTAGGGATATCATCAACTCCCTAATTCAGTGGGCTCTCTGCAGTGAATGGGACCACAGCAACATGAAGTTTTACTGAGATATTTCCTGTCCTCCAGGCTGGAGAAGGCAGCTGAGACATCCTGTGTTTGTACCCAAATTTGCTATGCAAATCGTGCACTCTTTTCTCAAGAAATAATTCCTTTGACTGCAGTCCACTAATTTACATTTTAGCATCACTGGGCATCCAGTGTCCCATTTCATGGCATTGCTTTGTTGAAGAGTATTAACTCTGCAATATCAGAGGTGCAATTAATTAATTAGACTTTACCTACATAATGCAATGATAGTAGGCATCACATATTCCCTGGTTATTATTCTTCTCAAAGAAGCTGTGGCTTGGAATGAGTAGGTGTGCAGAGGTTCATTTTTAACTGACAGGGCACTTGAGAGCTGTGATTTGCATTACTCTGCTTTCCTGTGAGCAGGACTTCGAGGAGCAGGGAAGCAACCTTTGAGAGCTGGCAATAAATGCTGTGTGTCAATAAGCATCACAGAGCTGATAAGAGTCTGTGACTTGAACTGCATGCAAAAGTGAAATGAACCCACGTTCCCACTGATCGTGACGTGCAAGGTCAGTGCAAACTACTGAAATATTGGATTGCAAACACACTCCTGGCACTGACAGCCAGTACAGCTTGGTCAGTATGGGGGGGCACAGAGCTGTGCAATAAAACCAGCACTGTGCTTGAAATTAGCTCCTAAGAAAGGGTTATAAAATCTGAAGGAAGTTTAAAAGTGATTTTTTTAGTAATATTTTCCTTAGTGTTCTGTAATTCTCATTCCTGTGCCTTTTTAATTGTGCACTTCACCTCAGGAACGGTCACAGCTGAGGAAGGGAGTCCTGCTGAAGCCCAAAAGGTCAATGAAAGGGATGGAGAGGCAATTCCCTCTTCTTTTTTGTTTGTGTGTTGGTGTCTTTTTTCAATACAAGTGATGAATGTGAAACCAATAGAGACTGAGAAGATAAAAAGCTGGGATTTGAGGGAAAGAGCTACTTCCCATAGGGACATTAAAGCCATGAATGTACTGCTAGTGAAACTGCTGGAAGCAAAGAATGGAGTAGAAGTAAGTTTAAAAAGATCTCTTTTTGTTTGTTTTTTTGAGGTTTTTTTTTTTGTGTGTGTGTGTGTGTGAAGCTGCAGGATGATAAAAGCAGGACAGTGGACTTAAAATTGGAAAAAGAAAATAAAAGCAAGCCAGAGGTTACATCCTGTCCATAAATTTCCTGTGTTCTTATAGCCAGTTTTAAATGCTTTTAACTCCAGTAAAACAATGGTCCAAAGGACTGAAAACTTTTCCACATTAGTGGAAACTTCACTGAAGTTAAAAGAGTTTCAGTATTAATTCCTCCTGAAGGACTAATTGTATTTGATCATTTAATTAGACTCCAAGAGGAAGCAAAAATGGTGAGTCTGTTTGTTCTGTCATCTACAAAAGTACAAGAGATGGTGGCCTTATCGTGCTTCAGTGGACAGCCTAAAACTGATTTATGCTCTCAGTTATCTGAATGAAAGGCACTGGCATTGCTGTTCTTCCTCCAGTTCCTGGATTCTTGCTGCTTTCTTACTGGCTGCCAAAAATGGAAAACTTGACTAGTAGTGACTGTACAGATAGCTGAAGAAATTTCAACTAAAAAAAGAGAGTGACAGCTCTAGCCAGGCTTGGGTCACACAGCAGCAGAGCTCCATCGATTCAGGAGTAATGGCCCAGGGTGGGATTTATTCTTCTTTTACCCCACAGTGTTATGTGTCAAAAGGACAGGAAAAAAAGGGAAAAAAAAAAAGCAGAGGAAAACCAATTTCTCAACCCTCTTTAGACAGTTCTTGTTCACTGGTCTGCATGTGGCTGCAGGCACTTTAGCTCTCCCATTTGCACTTTCAGAATGAGAATCTGAGTTGAGTTTTTGAGAGATGGACTCCCAGCTCCAGGAAGGAGGCTTGATGTTCTCCCAGCCCCAAGGTTAAGGCTCTAATCCATCCCCTGGAGCTAAAAACAAGCTGGTGCTAACCTTTCCCACTCCTTACAGAACACAATTGTCAGGATATTATGATGTGAATAAAGTTTACAGTTCAAAGTTTCCATGCACGTATCTTCCCTATTGGTTTAGTTGCTGCCATTGTTCTGATTTCAAGATTACAAAAATTCTGTGAAATCATCTTATTTGTCATGACACTACTGCTATTCACAGCTTGGGGAAACACCATCCTCCTCTTTGGCATGATTCCAGCAATTACTGAGCCTGAATCCTGCCAATCCTTCAGCAAGATCCATCCAGGGCACCAGAAGTGCCTCAGCTGCCAACACAGGCAAACACTGCACGAGTATGTGTATACACAAATACACATAAAAACCCCCCTGGGTCCCCTATCTCTATTATTTTGACTGCAAACCAGATTTATGAGGTCAATTGAAAGAAATTACAGAAGAAATTGCTTTCTTCTCACGTCACCCTGCTGTTTTTCTGAGCACCTCTGGACTAGATCTTTGTGTAAGAGCTCTCCTTCGTGCTCATTTATTCAGGTTTGCTGTCTGTTATGCCACAGCATAAAGGATACCAAGAAGGTTCTTGAATTGCTTAACTGAATCAAAATCAAGTGTGGTTTGGCCATGATCTCTTTAGGTCTCCATTATCATAATGTGCCTGGCCTTTTTACTTAGCTCAATTGCTCTGTGGTTTGAGTGGTGAGGAAAGAGCCCTGATGTGTTTGTACCGTCCAACTTTTCAACACCATCCTCTACATTTCTCATAATAGCACACTTGGAAAGAAAAATCCCTTGTTGCCACGTGGGTAGATTTTAGACAAATTTTTCCAAGAGCAGGCATCTTAACAGAGCGGGAGCTGAAGTTTTTTGTCTTCTTGAAGAACTGATTGCAGCTCCAAAGTATGGTTTTATTGAATATTTAATGCAACCCTACCCAGCTTTTAGCTGTTGATGCAGGAAGATAGAACTATGTAGTTTAAGTCAAAATGTGCAAAGCTGAGCCAAAATATGTCCATAACTTGCAGCACTAAAGGTTTTTGTCTCAAGGCTATCTTCAAGCAAAAACCATAAAGTTCAATCCTAAAATTTTTACTGATGATATAGTTCTGGATTTTCCAGCCTGGTAATTACTGAATTCAATGTGCTTACCAAGTTCCTATGGCCTCTTTCACCCACAGGTAACATTGGCAGGTTTTCAATTAGCTGGACTGAACTATTAGGGACATTTTCCACCCTGTGGGATCAAACCTGTGAGCTAGCCCTGCTAGTCAGACAGCTGAGGCACTGGTGTGTGTGGGATTTCAATCCCTCCTCTGAGCCCAGACTCCTGTGTCTGGGAAGGAAAGGGAAATGCACAGTGAGGCTGCAAAGGAGAAGCAGAGCTCCTGCTTTCTCAGGCTGCCTGGCACTGAGGAGGCAGCAGTGGGAGATGATAATCTACCAGGGAGTTTAATTAGTAGCTCAGCAGCCCCCAAATTCCACAGCTTTGTGTCAAACCCCAAACCACAGTTGGGCAAAAGACTTGATTCTAACAAGCCAAAACTTCTGTTGCACTTCTTCCATGCACCCATCCTGCCTTTTGATAGATTTATTAGGAGATGGAGTGTAATTCCAAACACAAAAAGAGGGTTAAAGTTTTGGAAAATAGGTTGAGTTCTACTCTGCAGTTCTGACAAAGAAAAATCAGACTTTAATTTCTCTTGGATTTTAGCAGGGAGCTTTGCTAGTTAGGGAACACACACAGAAACATCCATGAGTCTCTGTATAAAATTGTCTTTTAGGCATAATTCACCACTGGCTTTTTAAAGATGTGTTTTAAATACTCTGAGGTTTAGTCAAAATAATGGAAAACTTGAATATATGTATCCTCACTGGTCCAAGAACAAGAAATTTCAATCTAAGACAGTACAAATAACATGATATCTTTTATTGAAACAAGAATATTAATCTAATCTTTATATAGTAATACATCCAGAAGCAGAACCTCTGGGCCTTTAAGCTTGAACTTCATAAAATATTCTTGTTCCAATAAGAAGTATCCCATTATCTACCTTGTATACTTAGATGCATGTTTTAAATGATGGATTAGTGGCTATTTTGGGTGCATTTTTACTCTGTTATTATCTTTAGTCTCACTTAACTTACACAACTGTTTGCCAAGTTATAAACCTGTACTCTTTCTATGCCAAACCCAATCATGATCTCTTTTTTTCCTCTATGCCTTAGTCACACTTTCAAAAGTAGTATAGTTTGCACAGTCCCAGAGTGTTGCATTGATGTATTCTTGATTTATTTTTGTTATATTTTACTTTATTTTTATTAGCAAGAGAAAGTACTGTCAAGGATAGAGGACAGCTTTTAATGAATTTTATGCAGCAAGACCAGGTAGAAATAACTAAGAGCCCCCATAAAATGATTATTTCAGGAAGTGGGATATCTGTCGAGACACTGCAATCATTTCAGTGTAGAGGAAAGATTGTGTTAGCAATCACTGCCACTATCAAACCCTGCATGACTGATAACATTTGTGGGTCCCAATCCTTCAATTGCAGTTTTTGGATTGTTTGAAGCACTGGTTAGTTGGATCTGTAGGGAGATGTGCCAATAAATGGAGCCCATGTCACTTACTGTGATTGTGGGTGATCTACAGGCCTGGGCCACATCAAAGAGCAATTTATTAGTAGGAGTAAAACAGGAGTCACTGTGGCAGAAGGGACCCCTTGCCTGGTACCCTGATCCCTTTACAGGTGGTGTTCCCAGGGAATTCCTTGAAGGGCACTTAGATGCTTAAATGCAGTTCCAGACCTTTTCTTTAAAACCTCCAGGTTTTCTCCCTGAATATCTGGCAGAGAAGTGTTAGATGTGCAGGTCAACACTTAATTTTGCCATTTGTTAAGGGAATGGAGAGTTAAATAGAGAACTTTTCCACTTGCACCAGGTTTGGGTTCAGAGAGAGTTTGAACAAAGGATGCAAACCAGTCCCTGCTGCACTAACAAGGAAATCCTAAGCAGAGCTACCTTGGTGCTTTTGCCAAGGATTCACTGGGGAAGCATTCTGGAACTGCTGCCAGGCCTCCCTGGATGCACTGAGAGATGGAGGCTGTCCCAGATGTGAGCACAGCATGTCCCCTGTCCCAGATGTGCAGCACAGCATGTCCCCTGTCCCTGAGATGTGAGCACAGCATCTCCCCTGTCCCAGATGTGTGAGCACAGCATCTCCCCTGTCCCAGATGTGTGAGCACAGCATCTCCCCTGTCCCAGAGATGTGAGCAGAGCATCTCCCCTGTCCCAGATGTGTGAGCACAGCATCTCCCCTGTCCCAGAGATGTGAGCACAGCATCTCCCCTGTCCCAGATGTGCAGCACAGCATCTCCCCTGTCCCAGATGTGTGAGCACAGCATCTCCCCTGCCAAGCCTGACCACACTGTGGCTGTGGCAGCTGCTCTGGGCCCTCTGCAAAATGGAGCTTGCAAGGAGCTCTGGTCACTCCATGACCACAAAAAACATAAAACCTTGCTGAGGGAAGGGCAGAGGGCTGCAAGATTCACCAGGACCTTTATAAGGTGCTTTGCTTTCTCAGAGTGCTTCAGAAATCTGATGTCTCCTCTGGAACATACTGATAGGTTTTAAGAGCTGGTTTCCTGATAAAGAAATGAAAAACTACAATGTCTGAGTATATGCTCTGTTGACTAGGCTACTGATAGGTGGTTAGACAAAGACAATGTGCAGATAGATTTCCTCCCTTTCCCCACTTTCCCCCAAATTTCAGTTAAAATAGTAGCCCACTCTCTGGAAGCACAACTTCTTCAAGAGCCTTGCATGTCTGGAGAGGTCTGCACTCCTTTCCTTTTTGATAATGGACTCCTGAAGTATTTATTTTTTAAAAAAATGTTTAAAAAGGTTTAAAAGGTTTTAAAAATGCTTGAATAGCAAGAGATGTGTACATCTATAGCAGTATTTTCTGGTAAATTCTGAAGCAGAAATTCATCTTTGACAGCTTCAGAAGGTGCTTTGAATTTGTGATCTATCATAGAGTAAGCTCTCTAGATTATCTGCACATATCCTGTGCAGGAGCCAGTGCCAGGAAGCAAAGAACAACTGAAACTGCCAGGAGAAGAGGAAGCCAGCAGCAAAGATAAAACTATAGGGGAAAAAAATTAGGAATAATCCTAAAGTTGCCATATATGCCACAGATGTGTTGAGCACTGTGTGAGAGCTTGAACTGGAGCTTGGACAAACCCAGAAGGGATCAGAGAGCTGAGGCATGGAGGGATGGCAGTGCTGAGCTGCAGCATCCCTGCTCAGCTCTCAAATGCTCCTGGGGGCAGTGGGAGCTCAGCAGCTGAGCAGGCAGCCAGGCTTGGGAGGTGTGAGGAAAAACAGCATCTGCCAGAGTTGCTGCTTTTGTGCTTTCCATCCATGCTGCTCACCCTGGGGCTCTAGATGAGGAACCTTTGGGGCCCTACACCAGTGGGAAGTGAGCAGACCCTGCAGCTGGATCTGTGATCTGTGTTTGGCAGCCTGGTTGTGCTCATCTTCTGTGACACGGGGCAAGGCAGGCTGCAGAAGAAGCTACTTCAACATTTATTCTGGCTCCTTTCAGTCACCCATTCCTAGACAAATTCTCTCAAACCTGGTGCCAAAACTGTAAGGCACTGGTCAATTTTTGTAAGGCTGCCTGAATGACTCATGTAATTTCTCAGATTACTGATAAAACAGGGGAAATAAAAAAAAAATAAATGTCTAGTAGGATTGAAAGCTCTTGGCAAGCCTGAACTGTCATTTTGTAGGCACAATTACTTGTGGCCAAGGTGGGTCTGTGAAACATGAGGCTGAACTCATGCTGGAGCGTCTTGGGTTGAATTAGAGGGGTTCAGGCTGATGAACAAAGTCCTGCCTGTAGACATGAATGGAAAACGTGGCCTGAAGCTCCCCTGTCCCTGACTGCAGGAGTTCTTTCCTGTGAATGGAGGGCACTAATATGTCAGTTTGCTGGAAAGCAAAACAAAGGACAAAAGGCTACTCTGTTCTTCCAGAGTGCAAATTTAGTAGTTATCAAGGATAAATAAATGGGGCTCATCGATCAGAGTGTGTAGGTTGTTGATATAATGAATTATCCTAACAGAGGTGCCAAAGCAGTAAATACTTCAGTCACTGTGCTTAGAAATCCTGTCAGAAAGTTGGCTAAGGAAATTGGGAACATGATACAAGGTAATGCAGATTGTGGAAGTGGTGGAACCTGGAATTGTTCAAAAGATATATATTGCTGCACCTGGGAACAGGTTTTATGGTGAGCTCCATGATCTTGGAGGTCTTTTCCAACCCAAACAATTCCTGTGATTCTCTGATTCTATGACACAGATCAGAGGTTCACATCCAGCCCAGTTCTTTGGGAGCTGGACTTGTCATTTCTCATGAGGGCTCTGGATCCTTGTGAAAGAGTTTTGCTAACCTTCTTCTGTTGTAAATATGCCCAGGTATCAACAATTCTGTAATAAGCAGCATTTCCTAAAGAGAAGGCAATGAGAAAATAGACTAATTAAAGTTCTTAATTAAAGCCTCTGCAAGAACAGCATTGAAAATAATTCAGACTATTGTCTTTTAAACAGATCCTTCTTGGCCACAATTGTAACACAGTGCTGATCTAGGACAGGAAAACTCTGTCCCTAAGTATTGTTCATTTCTTACAAATTAACAAATCAGTGATCTTTAACAGCAACACATATCAACCTGGCACCTTTCTCAGGCATTGGAATCAACTTAGTAAATCTGGGGGAACAATTTAAGTTTGGCACTTGGTAAATTTATGTGCAAAGAAATTATAAAGGGAACATCCTCCCAGCTGGATTTTTCTAAACTCTCATCAGTTTTTGTTGCTTTGTTTATTGAACATTTTAATATCCTCCTTTGTCTTCATAAATCCATTATAAGCATTCAAGACAATTATGAGCACGGTGGTGTGGTTTTGGCAGGGGGCAGGTTCAGAATTGGGAAACATTGTTCATTTTGTTTGTCTGCATCGTGTTCTGATATACCAGAGTGCTTGGTTCTCCTTTTGTAGCAACGTTTGTCATATGAAGAGGCACTGGATTAAATTCTGGGGGGAGAGGTCATTGCTTCAGCAGGGCATGACTAAGTTCACACATGCCTTTGGAGTTTCCTACACCAGTGTGTGTGTCTTGACAGATATGTTCTCCTTTTCTCCATGACAGCCAGCCAAGAGAACACTCTAATACTTCAGACTGAAAGAGGAATGATGAAAATTGATGGTCCAGATATAGATGAGAAGAGACAAAGAATTTTCTTTCACACCACAACCAAGAAAGAGAAGATTGGCTGTTATTCTCATTCAAATCCTTTACATTCAGCAGGTCATGTTTAAAACTATATCAGGAAAAACGCTCACTGGGGAAAAATTTTGTGTTAATTTTGCTGACAATTCTCTCAGATCCCACAGCAAGGCTTTGTCTCTGCCTGCCAGAGGGGGCAGCTCAGACAGGACCTGGGGCTGGACACAGGAGTGGGACCAGAAGCTCCCCTGGCAGGAGGGGAGGAAGGAGGGAAGGAGCAAAGTGGATGTGTCCAGCTGCAAGGAAAGAGGAAAGCCTGTCCTGCCCCTGTCATCTGGGGCCCTCTTTTCTGGGCATTTTGAAAGATCAGTGGTTGAGAGACTTTAAAATCTACCTTGAGGGTGCATTTAAAGAGAAGGTTGTTTTTGGAGCAAAGCTAAACTTTAGGAATCCAGAATTAAAGGAATAGAGGTGGAGTGCAGGGAGAAGTTAGAGAAATGTTCAGCCCTTGTCCTGTGGTCAGGCTGACTTTGTCAACACCTTGTTTTCACTACAACTACTAGTAATTTGAGTCATTTATACAATTGGTTCTTGATATGTGCATACTTTGGAAGAGAAAAGCATTTCTGGTTGTTCAACTATTTGGTTAACTGCTATTAGCTAATAATTTTTTCCTGTGTATGGCCTGACTCATTTTTTTTTTCTGTATCAGTTACAAATCTCCCCTTAAAATCTAAGTACAAAACCCCAATAGAGATCACAGTAGGCATTGCACTGTGTTATTAGATCTTACAGCACCAAAACCCCCAATGAAATAGAGGCAGTAAAGAAAGGGAACAGCATAATAATTTTGGTCTGTGCTTCTTGTTTCTATGACTGACCAGCAGGACCACAAGAAAATCCTTTAACCTTTCCTGCTGCAGTGACAAGACAATTTTAATACTTCTACTGAACTTCATTTGGTTTAATAAATTCCTATAATATGCTTTGATCAGTTTATTTAAATATGAGACATGACTGAAGCAAGGCCTGCTCTTGCTGCTGTAATTTCCAGTGCCAAGATGAATGCTGATAGAACAGAAAATAAAATAAAATAAAAAAATAAAAATAAAAAGAGGGATACAGGAGAAACCTGGAGAAATGTTTTGCACATTCCCTGTATGCTTTATCTTCCTTATTTTTCCCCAAGGAAAGGAAAGTAAAGTGTAATGGCAAAAAGTAGGGTATTTAGCCAATATTTTACAGAGGAGAAAAGCAAAATTCCTTAGTGAAAAGTAGGACAATTCTAGCAGAAGTAGGGCAGCTTAGTGCACGGTAAGTACCTTTGGATTATGTGCAGTGTAGCACGCTTGCTTTGCACACACATTGGTTCAAAGCAGGACTCCCCCCATGAGCTCAGCGAGGAAGATTGATCTCAGCAGATGAAGCCACAGCACCACATCAGACAGGGTCACAGCACACCCGTCAAGAAAATCATCTGCAGAGCAGCTCTGGCTGCCTGAGCTCGTGTGGAAAACGAAAATGTCACTGGCACTTAGGCTGGAGATCAGATCAGATGGGAAAAGTGGAGATGAGTGCTGCTGGAGCAGGTTACAGAGGCTAGAATTCCAGACCTGAGAGGGGAATTTGTGCTTGGAGCAACTGCACAACCTGGGAAGTTGTTGTGCCTCTAAGGGTGAGGTAGTGTCAATGTTGGCAAAGGGTGAAAAAGACAACACAATGGAGAACTTTGTTAATGGATTCTTTTCATAAAGGGTTCATGGATAAATGAATTTTGGGGTTTGGATGGCACTTTGAGGGCAGTATTTCCAGGATCCCTTGCCAAAGCCATGGATCTGCTTTGGTGTATCATGTGTGGACTGACCTTTTCCATTCCATGGGATGGGGTGTGGCAGCTGTGGGGCTGTGTCCTCTCAAAGGAACCTCTGGAAGTGCAGAGTCCAGGTAGAACATTCCTGGCCAGACCTAGGAAGGAGCCCTGCCCCAGAGGACAGCCCAGAGCTCTGAGTCAGGCTGCTCAGCTTCCTACACTGCACCTGGAGAGCTCCCAGGCACCCTGCTCAAAACTTTTATCCTGTTCCATTTGAAAATTAGCTTGCACAGATATGTCTGTGATTCTGTTTTTTAGGAGCTATGCTGAGATATGATCTGACAGTGCCAAAGCTATGTGGGAGAGTGAAGGTGGGGGCACATTAGGATGCAGAAACTGAGTATGACTGCAGTGCACTGCTCCTTTCCCTCAAAATGAATAGGTATATTGGCAAACAGGGCCTGCTTGGCCTGTCTGTCAGAACCAGTGACCTTCCAGTTCTGTTTGTGTACAGTCAAAATGATGCTTCTGTTGGCAAGAAGGAAGGGCCAGTGCTCCTTTACAAGGTTATCTACAGATACCAATTTGAAGGAGAAATTTCTCCCCACCTGTGTTATAAACAAATGTCAGCACCCAAGGCACAGAAATCATTTTTTCCCAGGTTTTAAATTTTAAAGACTTCATAAAATGAGTTAATAAAGGCAGTGGCTGTGAAGATATGTCTCAGTGTGGAGGTGAAGTCAGTAAGATCTGAAACATAATTTACATTTGAGAGGTGGTGCAGCCAGAAATTAGGTTTCCCTTGGAGCTTCTAAGAGATTGAGCAGAAGTGTGGGTGTTCTCTCTCAAATACATCTGTGTCCGACCCACAAAGTGTCCAGTTGGCATTTAAGTAAAATAGGAAATTTTTCAAACATCAGAACTCCCATGTTTCTAAGCTATGGAAGGATTTGCTGTGGGGAGTGCCAATGTGCAGCTGAATAACAAAAATTGGAAACTTTAATATCTCTTCAAGGCATGAAGATTGATCCCAGGCTCTCCATTGACAGAGACATGAATAAATGGCTCAAGGACTGAAAATGCCCATCTCCAGATATCTCCAGTGACACTGAAACAGGAAATGACACCTCTTGACCATCTCCTGTGCACTGAGTGAAAACATCTTTGCCCAAGATGTAGGAAAATGGGGAGACCACACATGAAGTACTGAAACTTCAGAGAGGAGCTAAATCAGATTCATGACTTTCAGGTACTGTGTTCAAACCACACCCAACTAATGAGACAAAAAATGAGACAGAAGAGAACTGAAGTTTGCATTAAGGACAACTCATGGGCAAAGTTCATTTAATAGCTCAGCTGGAGGGATGATCAATGCCCTTAGCAGGACAGAAGGGTGCTGAGGGGATGGACTGATGGCCAGAAACAAGAGTCCAGAGCCCTGTGGGCTGCAGCACTGTGAACAAAGAGCCAGCTGTTGGCTGCTGACTCTCTGTGCTGAAAGTAGAAAGGCAGGAGAAAAAGTTGGGTGCATTTTGACAGGATGGTAACCTTCATGTTCTGCCTTCCACATCAAGAATCACTAAAAGCTGTGAATTTTGGCAGTGTCTCAGCCAGAGAGACAACTCTCTACATGTCTGTAGTTCCTAGGGTTTACAGGGGAAACAGGACACCTCTCCACTGGCTTAAGTGAAATTGGGAAGGAGCATTATGTGTACTTTGTTTTGTTTTCTTTCATTTATGTCTAAATTCTTCTTTTTTTTCAATCCTTAATACTGCATTATTCTATACAGCTGCAATGCTAAAGCTGAGAAAGCTTCCTTTGAAAACAGGCATAATGCTTTGTAATATGGAAATGAATGGCCCTCCAGAACTCCTGGATGAATAAATCAAAAATTTTACCCTGAGAAAACAATTGAGGGAATAATAAGGGAATAATTGAGGGAACAATAAGGGAAGTGATTTTTGTTTGTTTGTTTGTTTTTGTTTTGTTTTGCTTTGTTTTTTGTTATGTAAACTGTCTTCTAAAAAGCCAAAATTAGAAATTAGCACAGGCTTCAAAGGATACATGGGAGAATTGGAGTCTCTCCAGAAAAGAGGGAAATACTTGTCATCTGTCAGGACTTCTTCAAATATTTGAGAAAATATGATCAAGACTAAGTCTTTATTCTTTTTCCTGCCAGCCTTATCTATTTATCTGATGGGAAAGCTGCAAGGATGTTATTCCATACAAGGAATTCCATACAAGGCTTCTTGGTCCAAATATTTAAAGTCACAAAAAAA
>VZTT01064903.1:111549-145597 GCA_013400855.1 Buphagus erythrorhynchus | reverse complement strand
AAAGGAATGCGGGCGAGTCCCCCCGCCCCCCAAATTGTGAGTACTTTGAGGGACAGCTGGAAGGGTGTCCCCACAAGCACAAGCCCCTAAGAGAGATTAAGGGGTGTGTGGGGGGGCACTGCCACCTCCTCCAAGCCCTCGCACTCCCGCAGAGCCCCCGTCCCCAGCAAAACGCTTCCCGCAGATCACTCGACGTGCGGAACAAGGCGGCTGCTTAAAAACACAAAGCCGGAGCCCTAATGAGTTCAATTACAATGTGGTAAACACATTGCCTCTACGCTTTAATTAAGCCGGCTGTCCAATTTTAACTCATTAGTAATTCATTAAGAGAACAGCCTTTAGCTGGCTGCGAGGAGTTCCGAAGCTGGTGCGGTTACGCGCCGCGTACATCCCAACGTGTTTGAGGATGGGAGAGCGGTGTGTGTCCGTCCTCCCCCCGAAAAAGGGGACTCCTGGACCCCAAGGGGAGATCACCTGTTGGCCCAGCTGCTGTGGGACACCCTCGTAGAGAAGGGGACCCGAAGATGTCGGGCTGGGGAGGAGGAAAGGAGTACTGAGGTTACCTGGGACCCCCCGTCCCTCTTCCCTCTGGAGAGTCCGAACCGATGTACGGGCAGGCGGAGGGACATGCTAGGGACTGCGGAGTCCCCGTGCCCCGTTATTAAAAAAAATATATATATATATATAAAATAAAATAACGGAGAAAATGTTTGAGACGTATCTGGGCCAAGAAACAGGTCAGTTTTGCCCGAGAAGCAAATTTGGCTTGATGAGCGAACTCAAGGGTCTGCAGAGCCGGGTCGTGCCTCTCCGCCCCGCGGAGCTGGAGGGGAGCCTGGGAACCCCCCAAAATATCCTCGCCGAGGCTCTCTCTCCCTGTCCCGCCGGGCTCCCTGCGCTTCTCTCCGCGCCTCTGCGCTCGACGTGGCGGCTGCTGCGGGGGAACCGCAGCAAAACGGGCTGGGGCAGCCCGCGATTCCCTTCTCCTTTTCTCCCGAGGAGAGGCGAGCCGCAGCGTCCCGCGTGTCCCGAGGATGACGGCGGCGGTGCGGGGATTTTGGGGTTTCCCGCTGCAGTTACTGCCCCATTAAGGATTAAAGCATTTTTCCCTTCAAATTGCAACGCTTGGGGCGGCTCTGAGGCGGTCCGGGCTGGACACCCTCAAACCTCCCCCAAATTCCATCCCGCTAGAATCGCTGCTTTTTAAATGTTTGCATTATGAGCGTAGTTACCATTTTAGCGCAGCTCCAGCAGGCTGGAGGTTGCATTTATTTTTTTTTCTAGATCTATTGAAAGTTTATTTTTCTTTCTTCCTTTATTTTTAGCTATCTTTGACATTTAAAATCTGAATATGCAAGAGTATTTAGCAGACAGGAGGAGGTTTGGTCTCATCTCCATTCACTACTGCCAGGTGCTTCAGACAAACACACACAAGACTACAAAAAAATCTTTCAGAAATAAGTTCGTTTATTGTTTGGGGTTTCATTTGTTTGTTTGTTTGCTTGACCATAGGCATTTATCTGGTCTCGGACAGATTCAGAAGTCTTTATTTTTTTCTTGCCTCTCTCTTCGGCTGGGCTACTTGCAGTGTCCCCAGCCTAGCATGGGCACTTGTCACCTCTGCTGTCCCCCCTGCCCAAGCTCAGCTCCAGCTCAGTAGAAGGAGGCAGGTTCAGGACCTCTGAGCTACCAAGCAGTTAAAGGGGGGCTTCAAACTCCAGATCTGAGTTGTAAACGACTAAATCCCTTCTGAAGAAGCCTTTAGGCAGACATCTCAAGAAGAAACCCTTAATAAGAGTCGTCTCCTTTGGGGAGTAGATTGGGAGCAGTTATCTCTTTAAAGCAGTTTTTCCTTTTTCACATCGTGGGCCCTCTCTGCCATAGTCTTGATTTTCATTTGGCTCCAGGCTTGCAAAATCGGATTGTCTGGAATTAAGAGATTTGAATATTGTTCCTCTTGATGTCAAAGAATTTTTTTTTTTCCCGCCAAGAAGGAATATCATCCATGCAGGATCAAGCTCCAGTGGAAGGCAAGTCTGTGGGCACCCTACTCAGGGCTCCAAAGCAGAGATATTTAACCTGTTGCTGTGTTTCCTTTGTCACCTTCTTTTTATTATCAGATCTTTAAAGAAATTGCCCCGGAAGCTAAAAGAATATTGCTTATCTATTTCCAGAAACGTCTTCCACTCCTTTGTCTTGACTAGCAAAGCACTGGCTTGCTTCTGGACACCCAGGGGACAATCTTCCTCCAGAGCCTCCTGGTATAAATCTAAAAATAATCTTGAAGCCAGTGGGCTACATTTCATTTTATTACCCCAGTGTTAATCTAGAATAGGTACATAAAAACTGTTAGGACAATTAATCTGAATTAATTTCCAAAGCGAATTAAATTAAATTGAATGAAGACCACCTGAATTCTGAATAAGAACAACCTTCACAGGGGTTTCACGCAGTTTAATTAATCCACTTTTAAATTCTCACCTTCAGCTAATTTGGGTTATTTTCCTGAGTGTCCCCACACAGGCAAAGTCTTAGAGGTAAACGTGGCTCAGGGGAATTCCTCTGGATTTACCCAGATGTAATTTAGAACAGAAATGTATCCTCTAATACTCTTTGACCACGGCACAGAAATGATGCAGAAATGAGAGATATATAAATTGTGCTGCTGCATGGAGCTCAGCTTTATGAAGGAAACCTTTCCCAAAAGCTTTTTTTATTTTTTAAAACTGTTTTTCTGTCTGCTGTCTCCCTGTACCACTGTGTGTACAAATGCAGGTACATGTGTATGCAGACGTGCCCATTACAGATGTGTGCTCTGTTTGAGTTTGCTCTATTTGTTTAATCCATTAAAGCTTCTCCCCTGTGCACCTGGGACTCCCATTGAAGTTAAACTGGGAGCTGAAGAAACAGCAGGATCAGCTGGCTGGGAGAGAGCTCAGCACTGCACCTTCACAGCTGAAATAGGACGGCAAACCCAAAACCCACAGCCACTCAGGGCTCAGCAATCTAGGACAAATTTACAAAAGCAAGGCTGTCTTTCAAGGAGCAAAGCCCCTCCTCCTGGCTGAGGAAGTGCCATCAGCTTTATAAGGGTTGCAGGTGATGTTGTTGTGATATTTATCACGACGTCCCAATATTGCTGAGATAATAGTCCTCCACTTTCAGTGGTGCTTGGTGGATTGGGGAGAGCAAATGGAGCAGGCACAGGAAGGTCTCAATTCTCTCCTCCCAAAAAGCTGTTTCAAACAGCTGATTTGTTATCTCAGCATATAGAGTAACCATTCTGGGTGCCTGCTTTTTCAAAACAGCTGTTTTAAAAATCAAGGGAATTATTTTTCCTTCTGAAATCAGTGGCTGTAGGACTCAGGGGTTAAATCTTCCTAAATTGTACTTCATGACCAATACCACAGAACCATGGAATGGTTTGGTTTGGAAAGGATCTGAAAAATCATCTATTTCTAACCCCTCTGAGATGGGCAGGGACATCACGAGTGCCTCCCTGGTGCCTCTGAGGTGAGAGTCCCCAGGTCAGAACAGTCTTTTCCAAGCAGATACTTGTGCCAAACGTCACAGATTGTCACAGCAACAGAATCTCTGAAATAGCTCCTCAAATAACCATATCAATGGGGTAAGGTATAGCAGTATGATTATGCCAGAGCACATTCAGAAACCTGGAATTTTAGTCCTTAGCACAATGAATTACAGCGCGACCTTGCAGAGATCCATTTATACACCAACGTTTTAAAGATAAGCTCTCAAATAAGAGTGCCCTGTGAGTAATCTGGTGTGCTGCTCATCTGTCCAGACTGGGCATGTCTGAAAATCAATCTCCTTTGGATTGGGATTTCTCAGTTGACATACCTAAGTTGGAAAAATACGACCTCTTCTTCCAGACTCAATTTATGCACCTGGAAAGAATGTGTGTGTGTGTGTGAATGTGTTTAGGGAACATCATTCATCTACCAGCATCTCGGAGAGATTTTATAAAATGTAGTTGAGTTAAAAACTCAAACATAGACTAGCCTTCATTCTCACTTTTCCATAATACAGTTGGAAATAAATAAATAGACAAATACCATAGCTAAAAGCATCTCTGAAAAGCTGAATAAAATGAAAGATTCACAAGAATTTAGAAACTGTGGAGTAACTTCATAGTTTGATTCAGGTATTTCCAGACTCATCAGGACAAGAGATTTTTGCCAGTCTTTCCCCCCTGCCATCCAAATTGTAATTTCCTGCACCCTAAGATCTGGCACATTCCTTTCATAAATTTGGATGCATTTTGGAAAAATTCAAGGCCAGGTTGGAGGAAGCTTTGAGCAACCTGCTCTAGTAGAACGTGTCCCTGCCCACGGCAGGGTGTTGAAATAAGATGGTCTTTAATGTCTCTTTCACCCTAAACTATTTTATGATTCAAAGGAAAATGCTCCTGCCAATTTGTCAAATTTAAAAACGTTGCAACAACCCAATGGAGTCAATCTTTACAATGGACACAAGAGATTTTCAAAACAGGCAGCAGCAAATTTTATGGCACCTACACCTAATACAAAAGGTGAAGCTATGGCCTCAAGTTGTGCCAGGGGAGGTTTACATGGGATGTTAGGGAAAATTCCTTCATGGAAGAGGTTGTCCTGCCCCATAGGCTGGCCAGGGCAGTGGTGGAGTCCCCATCAAGGGACATGGATTAATGGTGAGCCTGGCAGTGCTGGGGGAATGGTTGGACTTGATGACCTTAGAGATTTTTTTCAACATAAATAATTCTGTGATTCTTCCACCTGCTGCTCCCACCACCTCCTGCTGGGGTTGGGACCACTCACTTAGGCAAGCTGATGGCTTCTGCCTTGACATCAGCTCACTGGATCACCTCTACCTTGCCATTCTTTCATTGCTGTCATCCCCACAATTACAATTTAGGCGTTTTCAGAGCCTGTGACTTCACTTGTGTAACATAATTTTCAAGTGCTTGTGAGTTTTCACCAGTGGCAGAAACAGTTTCATTCCCTTTCCTCATGTCCTGCCTACTTTTCCAGCTCCCTCATTATGGTTCAGATTCCTATTATCTGTGATAACCCCTCTGTCTGCAGGATCACCTTTCAGCCTCAAATAGTGAAATGCTGCTCAGAAAACAAAATTTTCTACCTCCACAAGAGGGGTGCTCCTCATCAAAGCAGAAAAATACTATGAAGAAGCTTGAAAATATCTTCAACTGATTTTGACATCAGGAAAAAAAACATTACAAGGATTTGTCCCTAGCATAAACTTGTAAGTAAGATCCTATATTAGGTACCTTAAAACAGGGCTTTTATTTCACAGCAATGCTAACACACTTTGATGAGCTGATGTTTAGAAATCAAGCAAGCACAAAACTAATTTCAAAGAAGCACCATTGTAGATTAGTTTGGCCTAGAAATTAAAGTCTTTCCTATCTGCTTTCGCTCATGATTGTTAATTAATTGGTAGGTAATAAACACAGACACCAGTTTTGCAGGTGTAGAAACATGAGGATATCATGGACTAGCTTTCCTGGTGTTGTGTTATGAAGTCACAGCCCAATTTTCAGGAAAACAAACCTGCAGAGAAGACATGACAGGAGTTTTTGAAGAGGTGCCTACAAGCCATCTGCAACCCAGCTGCTTTTCATACAGCACTGTGCTCTCCTTTGGGGCCTGACCTTGCTGGTTTCTCTCTCCCACAGTTCCAGCCCCAAGATGGGGTGGATGGTTGAAGTCCTTGGTCAGGCTTGGGGAGCACACCAGACCTGCAGGACAGCTCGATTCAATTCCTTTCTTTGCTGCCAGCTGCTACTCATGGCTGTGTGTGAGCCATGGAGTGGTTTTATCTCTCCTTGTGAATTCATAGAATGTTTTGGGTTGGATGGGACCTCCATAATCGTCCAGTCCCACCCCCTGCCATGGGCAGGGACAGCTTCACTATCCCAGGCTGCTCCAAGCCCTGTCCAGCCTGGCCTTGGACACTGCCAGGGATCCAGAGGCAGCCACAGCTGCTCTGGGCACCCTGTGCCAGGGCCTGCCCACCCTCACAGCCAGGAATTCCTTCCCAATGCCCAATCTAAACCTCCTCCCTTTCAGTTCAAAATTATTCCCACTTCTTCTACCATCTTCTTCCCAGGACAAACGTAAGTGCCCACAATTCATCACTGCAGGGCTTAAGGAGGCATCTCTGGTGCTGGATTGGGTACCCAGACCTGACCATGAATAAATTTGGGGGATATGTATTAATCCAGAGGACAAATCCTCAAGATAATCTTTAGAAATATGATAACAATTTTGGAGGATCAGTGTCTTAATTCCACCCCACTGCAGTCACATTAACTGCACTAACAAGTGGGTAACCAATTAATAGTGATTATGAATAAGCAGAAAGTGCAATAAAAGTTACTGGGGCACTGGGATGCAGTGAGAATAGAGGTGCATGGACCACATACTGTGCTTTTACCCCATGAATTCCTGTCTTAGGAAACCAACCCCAGATACTACACGACACCCCTGCACACCAAACCCACCATTCCCAAGTTCTCTGGTCCCCACTCTGCCAAGTCCCATTTCTGCTGCAGGTAAGGCAGACTCGTGTCCCCCTCAGGGAGGCAGGACAGGTGAGTGCCAGTCCCACAGGGACAAGCTCAATCTACTGGACGTGCACTCAGTCTTCTCTCACTCGAAGGGGTGTCAGTTTCCCAAACCTCATTAACTGAAGCAACACTGTAAATGTTTGGCTGAGTTTTAGGAAGGGAGGACTGAGAGCATCTATTTTGCCTATTTATATTTGCTGCTGCCAAAGGAGCTGAAAGGCCATTAGCAACCCTGCTGGTCTTTCAGCATTGGAACTAAACACCTTTAGCCCCAGAGGGCTTCACAGCAGCAGGAAAAACCTCACTCTTGTAAGGTCTCCAGCCCTTTATTACTTTTTTCCATCATGATTACCTTGGCTCCAGAAAGTTTTAATACTGTTCAAAATTCAATCCAGTTTTATTGACAGCTCTAGTTTTGCCAAACAGTTAAACTGAAGCAGACGGCATGAATTTCAGTCAATCAATATTCATTTAAAACTGGACACCCATATGTAAGCATACTCTCTCCTTGGCAATGAGGAGGGAGGCTAAACAATCAATCCACACTTGTATTTAAACTCGGTGACTGCATTTTCAAAAACCCCCACATAAGGCAAAATTGAATGGTTGAATAAGGCAACATGTGACTTCTGTTCTGTTATTATTAATAATTAATAATTCACTTAATAACACGGCGGGAGCCTAATCCAAAACCCACTGATGTCAATAGATTTCTTTCCAGTGTACTCAGTAGCACAAAGCAGATGCAAAAGCTCAGGTTTTTAACAGCATTTAAGCACCTACATCCTGTGCTGGACTCAGACACCTTCTGCTTCATGGAATCTGGGCTCAGAATAAGGCAGTGAAGTGGTGATATGGTGCAGTGAATAATGGAGTGTGGTGGATGAATGGTGAGTAACAGAGAGTGGGTCAAGAGCTGTCCAGGTACATGTGGCAGAGCTAGATTTAAATTTTGGCCTAACAGCACTGGTTGAATATGCCCACCTCTTCTGTTATGGGTATACACCGTGTAAGACTGACATTTATTCTGTTGTGTGTCAATATAACAAGCAGATTGCATCCATTATTGACAGGCTGGCAGAGCTGGGGGTGCTCACCTGCACAAGAGAAGGCTCCAGGGAGAGCTCAGAGCCCCTGCCAGGGCCTGAAGGGGCTCCAGGAGAGCTGCAGAGGGACTGGGGACAAGGCATGGAGGGACAGGACACAGGCAATGGCTTCCACTGCCACAGGGCAGACATGGATGGGATCTTGGGAATTGGGAATTGCTGGCTGTGAGGGTGGGCAGGCCCTGGCACAGGGTGCCCAGAGCAGCTGTGGCTGTCCCTGGATCCCTGGCAGTGTCCAAGGATGGGTCTTGGAAGTACCCTGGGATAGTGGAAGGTGTCCCTGCCCATGGCAGGGGGTTGGAACAAGATGGCCTTGAAGGTCCCTTGCAGCCCAAAGCGTTCTGTGATCCTGTGATTAACAGCTGTCATACATTATCTGCATCCCTGTTCCAGGCTCTGGCTGTGTGAGGAGTCTGATGTGTAAAAGATAAGAAGATCCAGGAAACAGCAAGCTGTTAAGTTTACTTAAAACTTTCCGTGGCCTTTTCCTGGCTGCCATCAACATCTTTAAGGCAGCTTCTGAGAAGTGCTGTGGCAGCCAGACACCCTGGCCTTGGACATCTGGACCTTAAAGCAAATATTACAGTTGTTATTATTACTGTTTTGCCTCCCTAATTAACCAGTTGGGCATTTGCCAGCTCTTTCTCTCTGCATTGCAAAGATTGTTTCCATTGGGTTTAGGCAGACAGTCTTACTTTAAGATCCCTATTGATCAGCTGCCATTCTCACATGGTTAAAGCACTCCTCTTGGGGAACTCTGCAGTGTTTTAAGTGCACACAGTTACTCTCATTACTGGCTTGTAAACAGGTTTTAATGGGGCTATTAGTGTAAAAGGACAGGAAACTTTCAAAAACAGCCTTTTAAATATTCATGAAGATGTTTAATCTGGTGCTTAATCACCACTGTTTGCATATCTGAAAAGCAGATATGGGGGGGCAGCAGTGACTCGCTGTTAACTTCAACAGGACATTAATAAATGCTCTTAGACCCACGATTAATGCCCAAATGGCAGCCAAACTCTTAAAAAAGCATTCCCCACCTTCTGCAGAAGAGCTTCCCCAAACTGGTGTCCAAGGAGTGTGTTATCTCCCAGGAGAGGAGGTTCAGGGGCAGGCTCTGCTCTCACCCGTGCTGAGCATGGCATGACCTGCACCTTCTGCTCTGGCTGTGTGCCATGGGGTCACAGGGGCACCAGAGTGGACTCTTCTGCCTGACTGGAGGGTTCAGAGCCCCAGGGGATCTCCCAAAAGCAGATGTGCTGTGTCCTGTGTCTGTCCCTCACTGGGGCTGGATGAGCCCTCCAGGAGATGCCAGTATCTCCCCACTCCCAACCATGGGCTCATTCACTCATGTTTTCCTTCCAGCAAAGCTCTGGCTCAGACTTTCAGCTGGTTTATGCTGACTGAGTTGGTGTAAGGGCATTAAACACCCCCTATTTAAGGGGTTTAAGCAGTGATTTTATCCCACTGTCCCATTCTCTGTAACCCCTGCTGACCTTTCCTGGCCATTCATGTGGTCATACCTACTCACTCTGCTCTGAGCTGCCCCAGGAGCTTCACGACTTGGGTAAAGGCAGAGTGAGCTAAACACAGAATTCCAGCTCCTGTGTTGCTTTGGGCGTGGATTTTAGCCACTTCTTTGGCAATTTTTGTAATACACGTTTTATTTTCATTTAAAAAGTAAAGGCGGAAAGGATAGTATTTCCCCAGTGGGAGAGACTTCATGCAATTTTAAAAACGTGCATTATTTAATCCAGCAGGCATTAAGATGCCTTGAGCTGTTAACACCTGTTGTGGAAATCCATAATACACAGGCTTAAAAAACCAACAACCCTGAGAGACCCATAAAGGTTCCTGCAGAGCTGTCGTCGCCTCTTGTGTCAATGAGTACTTAAGGGCCCTGAAATCTGTGGCTGAACTCACTTACTGAGCACGTGCTTTCTCTTCAGCTCAAAAAAAAAAAAAATTCCTTAGGATAATTTCATTGAAGAAAAAAAAAAAAAAAGAATAATGAATATGAAACACCAGTGAACTGCATTTCTTACACAAACCTCTCATGCATTTTTCATACATTTCCCCACCCAGGCGCCTAAATGCACCAGCTTACAGTCTGTGTTACTACCTTGTAAAACTCCATGTAAAACTTCAGCCAACATATTTTTTTGTGCTTTGACACACTGTCATTTAACATATGTCAAACCCAGGTAGCCTGACCTCAGCTGGCGAGGTCACCACTGTCTTCCACAGAAGTAGACAAAAAAATTATGTTCCCAATAGGAAATGCAAAGGTAAAGCAAAACTCCCTGGGGTAAGTGTGGAACAAACTCTTAGTGTGGTTTCACGTTAGCAACACCTGTGCTCACTTCATCTTCATAATCAGCAGAAACCAGTTGTGCTGTGAGTTCCTGGCTGTGCTGGAGACAGTGGAAGTTTTCCCTCTGGTGGGATCTGTCTAATGGGACCACCTAAAATTTAGATAGCTGTCTCCAACAAGGAGCTGAGTGTCTGGTGCCACTTGAGCCCCTCCAGGGTGTGCTTCTTGGCCTGTCACATACCTTGTTGACCCATGCCAGACTATTGATCCCACAGGGTGGGATCCCACATCCCATCCTGGGGTGTCTGGGATGCCCTGGGTGATAGGAAAAAGAGAATAATAGCACCCATCTTTAAAAAGGGGAGAAAACAGCCCCCTGGGAATTACCACCCTGTCAACCTGACATCTGTGCCTGGGAAGATCATGGAACAGAAGCTGTTCTAAGAGACACGGAGGACAGGGAAGTGATTAGAGACTGCAGGGCTGGGCCAAGTAAAAATCCTGTCTGACTCAATGTAGTGGCTTTCTTTGATTGAGTAGCTACATCAGTGAGTCAGAGAAGAGCTACAGATGTCATTTATCTGGACCTGTGTAAAGCCTTTGACATGCTCTCCCACAACATCCTTCCCTCCAAATTGGAGAGCGACGGATTCCATGGGAGAGCTATTAGATGGATTAGGAACTGGCAGGGTAGCTACATCCAGAGGGTTGTGGTCAATGGCTCAGGGTCCCAGGGGACATCAGGCACAGGTGCTGTCCCTCAGGGGTCCATATGGACACCAGTGTTATTGAATATTTTCATTAATGACACAGGCAGAGGGGTCAGGGGCACCCTCAGTGAATTTGCAGATGGCACCAAGCTGAGAGGTGCAGCTGGCACACCTGGAGGATGGGATGGCATCCAGAGGGACCTGGCCAGGCTGGAGAAGTGGCCCAGGGAATCTCATGAGGTTTAACAAGGCCAAGTGCTGGAGCTACACCTGGGATCAATCCAGGCTGGGGATGAGCAGAGGGAGCAGCCCTGGGAGAAGGAGCTGGGGGTGCTGTGGGTGAGAGCTGGAGCTGCCCCAGCCTGAACCCCCCTGCCCTGGGCTGATCCCCCAGCGTGGGCAGCAGGGCAGGGGGGATTCTGCCCCTGTGCCCCTGTGCTCAGGTGAGACCCCACCTGCAGAGCTGCCTCCAGCCCTGGGCTCCAACAGCACAAGGACGTGCAGCTGCTGGAGCCAGTCCAGAGGAGGCAGCCAGGTGATCAGAGGGATGGAGCAGCTCTGCTGTGGGGAAAGGCTGAGGGAACTGGGATTGTTCAGCATGGAGAAGAGAAGCTTTGGGATCATCTAATTGCTGCCTTCCAGCACCTGAAGGGAACTTTCAGGAAAGAGGGGACAAGACTGTTTACAAGAGCCTGGAGTGACAGGACAAGAGGGAATGGCTTCAACATGAAAGAGGGTAGATTTAGATCAGATATTAGGAAAAAAATTCTCCCCTGTGAGGGTGGTAAGGATCTGGCTTAGGTTTCCCAGAGAAGCTACATCTGCTCCATCCCTGGAGGTGTCCAAGGCCAGGTTGGACAGGGCTTGGAGCAGCCTGGGATAGTGGAAGGTGCCCCTGCCCATGGCAAGGTGTTGTACAAGATGACCTTTAAAAGTCCCTTCTAACCCAAACCATTCAATGATTCTGCGAATTTATGTTTCTGTGATTCTTTCCAGGTGTCCTGGGGGCTGGAGGCACACTGGTGTCTGCACTGGTGTCCCAGCTCCAGCAGAGCCTGGAGATTGAGCTGGATCAAGCAACTGATCTGTGAGATAAATATCTATTGCCATGTGAGGTGTCCAGGGCTATCCTGGAGTATCCTACATGAGAGGACTATGAGGGGACAGTCCTTCTGGGGCAAGAGCTGAGGCCAGCTGAGACGACCAGGGTCCCCTCAGACGTGGCTGGATTTCATGGTGTGATCCATGGGGATGTTCTGTGCAGGGCCAGGAGCCTGTGGGTCCCTTCCAGTGCAGGACATTCCACGATTCCATGGTTCTGTGACCCGTTTTAAAAGCCAAAACCAAAATCCCCCTGCCCCCCCACGGCTGATCCTGCTCTGCCTCAGCTACAGGAGACAGGTCCCACCTTGCTGCGGGGTAAGACAAATCCTACAGCTGCAGGAGAGTTTTATCACAGGGATAATTAGAAACTTTCCTACCTGCCTTTATTAACTAAATAATTTTATAATTAGTTTGCAGCACTCAAGCCATTTCAGCAGCAGGCTTAGAAATCTCTGAGGAAGGCAGGGAATACCAAGATTGTTTATTCATGGATCCTAGGAAATTTTTCACCATGGTTGTCTCCTGTGGTGGACTCCTTGGGGACAAGTGAGAATCTCAGCAATTTTATGAAACTTACTTAACACTCTATCAATGTTCAGATGAGGAGAACAGAAGGCAGGAGGACAGGTGACATCATCCTGAAGAAAGTCAAAGGCAAAGCTGTCACAAATATGGGGAAAGCCATGGTCAGACTTCCCCCTGATGCTGGTTGTGGTTGAATGCCAGGCACATGATCTGGGGACACTTCTCCAGTTAAAGTTTCCCTATGTTCCTCTGTTGGAATCAGAGGATTTTTTACAGCAGAACACAAATTAGATTTTTTCTAATTTTTTTTTTAGTTTTTCAATGTTATTCTTGATTTCTAGACATCTCTGGCTTAACAAGGCACAGATTAAATCCCATTTAACTTTTGCTTGAGTTTTACAGCTTGGCACTTTGGTGATGGTGCCTTTCTTGAAAGGATCTCATGGCATTTACAGAATAACACTTTTGGTATGACAACACAATTATACAGGACCTAACCTTAAAGTAAAGCTACTCAAATTTGTTCAGGCAGAACATTCTGAGGCTGGAAACATAGCTGTTAATTCTGTTTTGTAAACCATATGTAACTTTTTTTTAAATGACATTGGTTGTAGAGGATAATTATAATTTGTCTTAAAATGCTTCCCTCTCCCAGACTTTGATAAATTTCAATGAATTGCTTTGGGAACTATTTCAGTAATAAAAGTAGGAAAAATGCAAGAACTTAATCTATTTTGAAAAGCTGTGGAATTAAAGAAAGCTGAATTTTTGATATTTTTAACAAAAACTGATACTTCCCCCAAAAAATGTAAAAAAAATTAGAAACACATGGAGTAATCCTACTCAGCCGGAGTGGTGATTCCTTACAATAATTTCTGCTAGCATAGAACCATAGATTGGCTTGAGTGAGAAGGGACCTCAAAGGTCATCTCATTTCAGCTCCCTGCCATGGGCAGGGACATCTTCCACTATCCCAGGTTGCTCCAAGCCCTGTCCAGCCTGGCCTTGGCTATCACTCCTCAGGAATTCTCTTTGCAGTTGGGTGCTTCAGACCAAAACAATTTCTTTGGCCTCTGGGATTGTTTCTGGCAGATGATTGTCGGGTTGAGATTAAATCTTTCTTGATCAGCCTTGTGCCCTCCATCCCACATCAGGATAAACCCATGACTCACTGCCCTAGCTCTTCCTCCTTAAATGAGATCAGCAGCTCATCATGAAGTCTGCATAAGAAATGGCAACCGTTTTTTGTGAGGAAAAAAAATATAATCCAAATGAGAGGACAATCTCATGGCCATCCTGGCACCCTCAGTGGCAAAGGGCTCCAGTGGACAGAATGAACTCAAGAAGAGAACACTTCTGGAGACATTCCTAAATAGATATTTATTTTTAACCCTCACACCCAAGCCTGGAAGATCCTATTCTTTCTGCGGGAGTCCTGCATTAGTGCTCCAGCTGAGGAACATGCATTAGCAACTCTTAGTCTCTTGTACTGGGCATTATGTCTCATCTTTGGAGTCAGATTAATGGAGATTAGTGGGTACCACTTAAGAGTTTAAACATCATTCTGACCCAAATTGGTTGTACATGCCCAACATATAACGTTGCACATGCAAGGCTCTTACTGTCCAGAAAGTGATTTCATTAATTGTTTCAGGGAAGAAAGCTTGTGTTACTTCCTGCTCTAATCCTGAGGTCCTGCCCCCCATGCTTTCCACATCCACTGTCAAACACATCTGGCTATCCATCTACACAAGGATCCATTTAATAATCAAAGATCATTTTGTTACAGCTGCAGTTGGCCCGTCTGCTTGCCTTCCCTGAGCTATTCCATCCATGCCTCTGATCTGTTGGATGTCTGCTCCAGTTTCCACAAGGAGTGACACAGGACTTGAGGAAAACCCACAAAAAATAAACAGGCAAAGCACTGCAGAAACTGCCGCACTGTATTAAAACAAATGGTTTTAATTATTTAAAATTAGATGCCTTGGCAGAAGCCATGCAGAAACTAAAAACAGAGGAAGCAAAAATATTCTTGTTTAAGACTACAGAAATGGAATTGATGCTAATAAGTCAAGTTTATTTTTGTGAAATAATTAAAGAAAACCTCTTGCATTTCTCTGGCTGTGTGACCAAAACCGATTTGGAAACACATTGCACTTTTCAAGAAATCATTCACTTAGTTGGATTTGGTCCTGGTGTTATAAAAAAATACAAAGGAATAAAAGAGAAGCACTTTCCCAGTGTTGCTTTTAGCATTTCCCATGGGACTGTCTACTGATGTCAGCTGTTTTTCAGATGGAGCGTTAAGAACAAACTCTCATTTCCCTGTTCACGGGCTTGGCAGCCCTTGGCTGGCTCACAGTCTTTGTTCTACCTCAAGGGTCTGCACAAACACGTGAGACCAAGGTCCAATTTATGCCTGTGTTTCAATGAGGTGGTTGTCCTGATGTGTGTGACCAGATTCTCCATCCAGCCAAGGGAGGGACGGAGGTGTCTTTGCAGGAGATTGAGCACCCGAGGCAGGCAAACATTTTCTGCCTTGGTTGGCTTTCAAGAGCACCTCCACTTGGCAGAAGAGGAATTTATGTGGTTATTTTAAGAAGCCTCCCCCTTCCCTAAATAATGAAGATGGAGGTATCTGAGTTAGGCAGGCTAAATCATGGCAGTGACACATCTCCTGGCTCTGCTGAGGAGCAGCAAGTGTCAGGGTGCCATGGTTTACTGTCTCCTCCCTGTGACTGGCCAGGGGTGTGCTCCACTCTAAATTAACCCAAGTCCAGGAGACAAATTCCCACCTCTCCCAAGAACTGCTCAGGCAGCACTTTTAATAACTTATATCCATCTCTCCCATCACATACTAGAGACACTGCACTTCCAACACGAGGAGCAAGGAGGGAGGTGCCCCACCCTATTAACCACCACCCCTTCCTTCAGCACCCAGGGTTCTCCCTTGGGATTCCCATCCAAACACTGACCCACCCTGACCCTGTTTAGCTGTGGGGACCTGACAAGATCACAGCCTGGGGTGGTATGGCTGAATTTACATGTGCTTAACAAATTGCCTGTTCACTCAATTACATTTTATTTAATCATCTGTAATCATATAAATTATGCCTGATGGTAGTAAATGTTCGTGTCAGTTCCTAATTACAGATTGACTAATTGACTGTGGTGATTTCTATTACTTATATAAGAATATATGAAGATGATGATAAATTATTATTAGTATGCAACATTTCACATGAGACATAGGGGAAACTTTCCTTTCTTTGAGACTTATATTCAGTATGTCAAAAATGTTTTGCATTATCCTATTCCCCAAAAAGTGACACTTTCACTACATTAAAAAAAAAAAAAAACGAAGAAAGGAGAAATATGCTGTGTGTTGCTTGATACTTCAGATGAGGCTTCAAGCAACCAAAAACTCTCAAGGATTCCATCCACCAAGAACTTGCCTGTTGCTTTCTACTCACTTCAGTATTGATGTGGACTGCACATCAAGTCAGGTTTTAGCAAGAAATTCAAGAAAGTGAGGGGGGAAAATTGTGCTGATGTCATCTGGGGATAAGCCCTCTTGCTGCAGGGTTTAGTTTGGCCCCACTACTGCCTTGACAATTACTCTGAGTTTGGAGGGCAGATGGTTTAAGCCCAGATTTGTTATTAAGAAGGAATACTTAAGAATGCTTACTTTCCCAGAAAAATATTCAACCATCCCAGGCTGCTCCAAGCCCTGTCCAGCCTGGCCTTGGACACTGCCAGGGATCCAGGGGCAGCCACAGCTGCTCTGGGCACCCTGTGCCAGGGCCTGCCCACCCTCCCAGCCAGGAATTCCCAATTCCCAAGATCCCATCCATGCCTGCCCTCTGGCAGTGGAAGCCATTGCCTGTGTCCTGTCCCTCCATGCCTTGTCCCCAGTCCCTGTGCAGCTCTCCTGGAGCCCCTTCAGGCCCTGGCAGGGGCTCTGAGCTCTCCCTGGAGCCTTCTCTTGTGCAGGTGAGCACCCCCAGCTCTGCCAGGCTGGCTCCAGAGCAGAGGGGCTCCAGCCCTGGAGCATCTCCGTGCCCTCCTCTGGACCCACTTCAAGGTGTCCAGGTCTTTCCATGACAATCTCAGTCATGAATGCTGTCAGCACTCATTCCCAGAAGAAACCAGGAGTTCTCCATTTGTCTGCCAGCACTACTACTCTGTTTCTGTCAATCCATTTCTCAAGGTCACCTGGCTCCTCCCACACAGCATGGCAGTCATCCCCAAACCGATGGGTTTTGTGTTTTCAGAAAGCATAATTAGAAAATGTCTACCTTTTGTACCAAGGTCACTCACAGACATCTTAAATGTGGCTACTGAGAAAACAATCCTCGAGAAGCCCCACTAACAAACTATCCCAAGTCCAGCACTACTTCTATCACTAGAGTCCCTTATTTCCCCTACAGGTAAACACCTCACAATTTTCTTTCTAAGCCCCCATTTCTCCAGCTCCACTAATCCAGCTAATCCCTCTCTGAAGCAAGGATAAGTGACACCTTTTTCATTCCCTTATCTAAAAGTTTGGTCTCTTATCAAAGGAATATGCTAAACACAAGTGACACTTTCTGTCTTTGGAAAACCCCAACTATATTTAAGATCACAGCTCTATATCTGTGGCCATTCTTCCCTCCAAATTTTGTTGCAGTTTTGTTACCTTATTGAGGTTAAAGCACTTAATAAACTGAAAAATTAAAGGTTTAATTTATTTTCTACCTCTTTGTATCTGGGATGGAGATTGTCCAGTGCTTTCACCTAGACTGAATTAAGCTCTCCAGCATTTTCTTACATTTCAAAAGGGATAATTTTCAGTTTTTTCTGACTTGTTCCTCAGTGTCCAGCCTGCCTGTGCTGCCCTGCCCAGATGCACCTCCCTCCCTCAACAGCAAACCAAGGGGTATGGTTGGATGTTGAGAAGCAAAACCAGTGTGTGTCTGACAGTCATCAGGCAAGAGGCTTTCCTTTAAAAATGTTTCCACTCCCCTGCATCTTCCAGGAACCCATGAACACTGACTTGCAATGTTCTTTTCCTGTTTTGCCAAATTAGGTGTCTATCCTTAGATCCTCAGGGTGGGTAACCACATTATGGCCATTAGGCCATTCAAGGAACAATTCTCTGAGCTGTTGCTGTGATGATTTTTGAGACATCAGCTCTTGGATGATGTCCAAAAATCTCTTGGGAGAATTTTTTTCACTCCCAAAAGCTCTTGGGAGTGACATCCAGATAACTATCCTTTCACAGCCTGCTTCTGAGAGGAGACTCTGGACTACCCACAAAGGGTATGAATTAGAGCCTGTCTCAAAACCCTGATTCCTGAGAGCCAAATAATTCCATCAACTTCTTGTTCTCATTAAGGAGAAAATGTGGAGATTTTGGTTAATATTGGCAAGTATGGCAAAGGCAACCTGTTTCTTACACCCAAATTTTGTCCTCCACCTATTGGGGTTCAAACAGGGTGGGTAGCATAAATCAGCTACACAAAGGGTAAGGCTTTAAGGTGGATATATCTGTTTGTCTTCCAGTCTGTCTGTCTGTCAGTGCTGTCAGGTGTTGGATATGTCTCAGCATCCCTCTGTTTTGGCAAGAAAAAGCCTCTCCTGCAGTGTGGACTGCTCCTGCAGCATGGGTTTTCTTTCTCCTGAGCCCCTGAGAGAGGCTGGGCAGTGCAGGGAGGTATTTTAGCAGGTGTCACTATTACAATTTCTCTCTCAAAATCAGGAATTCTCTTCGGTTTTTTTTGTTTGTTTGTTTTTTGTTTTTTTTTTTTTTTTTTTTTTTTTTTTGTGTGTTTTTTTGTTTTTTCTCTTTTTTTTTTTTTTTTTTTTTTTTTTTTGTTGTTTTTTTTTTTTTTTTGTGTTTTCCTTTTTTTTTTTTTTTGTTTTGCTTTTTTGTTTGGTTTTTTTTTTGTGTTTTGTTTTTTGCTTGTTTGCTTTCATTTATTTGTTTGGTCCTGGTGGACACCTGACTCTCACTGCAAGAGAAACACTCTGCTGCCCATGAGAATGTGAGCTTGGATAAATTACTTACCCATCACTGCCTTGGCTTCCCTACCACAAAAATCAGTATGAAACAATTACAGAGTGAGGTCTATTTAGCTAATGCTGATAAAGAGCCAAGGGACTGGGCACGGAGCAGGCAGGAGAAACATCTACCATGTTGCTGCTGCTAACGTGGTCACTTACCTTCCTGTGTGTAAATAAATCTTGAAGGGGAAAAGCCTCTGGGATGACCAGGAAACACACAAATGCTGGAAATGTCTCATCCATTTATGGTGAACTGAATTTCTAGGCTGGAGAGGAGTGAGTGGAGTTGTTCTGTTTTCACTTGGGTCTTTAGGTTTTGTATGCAGGCTTGGCTGGGAGCCCTTTAGGATAGAGAGAATCTTTTTGCTCTGTGCTTCTGCCCTTCAGGCCATGGCAAATCTGCCAGAGGAAGGAGTGCCAGGGAGGGACTGGGAGGTTCATCCACCTATCCATTCACCTCCCCATCCACTCACCTCTTGGCTGATCTGTCCACTCCCATGCTGATCCAAAAACACCAAAAACTGATCCAACTGATCTAAAAACCCCAAAACTATATTCCCCACTCCTCTTCGAGTCTCCTCAGCTTGTGAGCTGACAGCAGACTTGACATAATCAGCTCATTTTTACAAGTTTAACAGGATCCCACCCTTTTTTTTTTGACAGCCCTCTCATGCTTTCCATGAACAGGGTGGGAAACGCAGCTCAATAGACATTTACATAACCAGATGTTTAAATCATGATAATTGTTTTTACAAAACTAATCTATGTGGCCAAACAAGCACCAGAACTTCTCTGGTTCTTTTTTAAAATGCAGTAGATCTGTAGCTGATGCGTGGGTACCAGTTAATTCTCATAAAAGGTCATTAATGGTGTGTACAGTGCAGTGCAGAACTGGCCAGGCTGGGTCAGAGAGAGAGGGTATCTGCATGACTGATATGCAATACTCAGGGTCAGAGCATTACAAAATTATTCTCTTCAATTATTTATGTCCTTCCATCGACTGTGTGGTGGGCTTGGGCCTGTGCAAGGAGCTTCTGCTCTCCTTGTAGGGTTTTTCCTTTTCCTCAGGAATGGCATTCATTGAAAAAAAAAATGATCTGGTGAAATCCTGTCCTGTTTCCTGTGGCTGACAAAGATTCAGGGAGGAGAGTGGGTGGTGCTGCTGCAGTCATTCGAGGCTGGGGAACCCTGTGCTCCCTGGCATGGTAACTGCTGCACATAAATCCCCTGAGTCCATCCTGCAAGAGCCCCTCCCGAGGAGATCCCACCCTCAGGTATAAAAACGAGGCTGGGAAGAAGGATTAAGGCTGCCAATTTCAATTTTCAGATTATATCCTTGTTATCATCATCATCATCAACAACCATGAAGAAGTTTAGACGCTTCTCTCCCCCCTACCTCCAAACCTTCAGCGAAAGGAATCCAAATTAATTTTTTTTTAATTCTTTTTTGTTTTTTTTATTTTGCTGATGGCAACAGCATCAGGCACGCTATATATCAGCCATGATAGATAGCCTTATGAGCTGGCTGTTGACAACTTATGGCTCTTTTGTCTGTGTTTGCCTACTTGGCTGTTTAATTACGTGAAGTGCCTGTTTTTCCGCGCGGCGCTCATTTCGTACCAGCGGCTGCTGGAATTCATGGATGGTGCTATGTTTGCATCAGCCATCAAACTGATATTTCAAACACATTAGCATGACCATGCTGCAAAATACATGGTAGGAGGAGTCGTTACTGCAGCTCTTTGGTTCATCTGCGTGAGCTAAATCGGACAGAATATTTCTTAGAATAAAGTGGTAGAATTCTGTGATTCTATGAAAATGTTTCTCTTCATATGTTCAATACCTTCTGGCATCCCTTTTCTTTCTTTTTTTTTTAATGTTAATGCAATTGAAATTATTGACCATAGCAATTTAACTTTTGATGAAAATAGCAATTAATAGAGAGGACATTAGAGAGAAGAATCCTGAGACTTTTATGAGTATGGATTACTGTAAGGCTACATAATAAAATGATTACAGCATGCATAAAAGGTCATTATTGCTGTAATAATGCTGTCCCAAAGTACCTTTTTCGTTCTGCAGGACTGAGACTTGTTACCAAACCAAAATGAAAAGCAAGAAGTTATGTCTCAGACCTCTGTTACTACAAAATTTAAAAATTAACCCAAAAATCTGATAAAGATTTTGTGTATGTTGGTCAGGAATCTATTCTTCCATCCCTTTATTTCCTGAAAGGAAAAAATTTAAACATGGAAAGGGGCAGAATTTTTAAAGGGGGAAACCTGGAATTTGTGACAGAAATGTCACTTGTTTTTAATTAACTCCATGTAACCATAGCTAGAGATCCTTGTCAAGATCCATGTCTTCTATTATCTAAAGAAAAAAGCCCAAGCCAGAGGAGATATATTCCATGTCTCTGTTCTCTTTAATCTACAGATAGTGCTTGTGAAATAATAATAACTGAGTGGATATCTTGTCTGGAGAGCTGAATAAAGTGCTGTCCTAGGGTTACTTAAATGAACATATTTGCTTTTTTGAAATTATTAGAACAAAAATAAAATTTCTGGTTTGGCCTTGGATCTTTGCACACTCTTCTAAAATGAAAGGGAAGCAGTCAAAATGAAAATTGAAAGAAAATAGTTCAAAGTCTGCTAACAGCACTTGAGAAATGAAAGACAGTGTTTTAATCCTGAAATTTTTGGTAGTGTCTTCCCATGTCTGAAGCACATCAAATGCACCATGAGTGTGACAATAGTCTTGGTTGCCTTCCAGTGGGGCTGTTTTGCTATTAGATCTTAAATTCCACCTGCTCCACCAAGGACAAAAATCTCTCCTATCCTACTTCCATTTAATATTTGTCTTCCTACCTTTCTCTCTTGTGTCCTCCCTTGCATCCCTCCAGCTCAATCCTCTCAATGGCTGAAGGCAATGGCCTTTTATCAGTCATCTTCATGGTGGCACTTCTGGAAGCTGAGTCTCCACTCTGGGAGACTCTCTGTACCCACTTTAGTGGATCTAGAAACACAATTCCTATTAACCTGTTACAGGATTTAGGCCCTCAAATCACCTTACTTGAGGAGAATTTAAGAGAACCTCCAGTGAACATTGCAAAACTTGAACAATTTGCCCTTTTGGAAGGGACAGATGTGCTATGGGATTGTCTTATGGAAAAGGAATGAGGTGTAAATCCCAGCAGCCTCATTTACCTTCAGGGGCTTGGTTCAGGCCTTGAAATTCTAAACAAAGAGATGTCCAAAGACCATCAGAAAAAAATTCAACCTTGTGTTCTCATCCACGTAGCTACAAATGCTCATTTCCCATTTTAATCTCTGTCCAGAGGATGAGCAGGCATAAGGCATATAATTTCAATTAATCTGAGATCTGCAAGTATAAGAAGCTATAAAAGAGCTTATTATTATTTATTTCTCCAGGCATTTTATCCATGTACCATTAGAGATATACAGCTAAATGTGCCTCCTATGTCAATGATAGTGCTCTGTGAAATAGCAAACATTAAAAACCCATAGGAGAGGTTATTCTTTCATATCTGATGGAGGTTTCAGTAAAATGCTTGGGTGGTATTTCACCTTGATGCCAGAGAGCTGTGTACAGGCACACAGCTAAACAGACTTTAATCTTCTGTGCTGGCACTGCTGGGACACCTCCAGTGCTGGGGACAGCTCTGGGCCCCTCAGGACAAGAGAGACAGCGAGGGGCTGGAGCGTGTCCAGGGAAGGGAACGGAGCTGGGGAAGGGGCTGGAGCCCCAGGAGAGGCTGAGGGAGCTGGAAAGGGGCTCAGCCTGGAGAAAAGGAGGCTCAGGGGGGACCTTGTGGCTCTGCACAACTCCCTGACAGGAGGGGACAGCCAGGGGGGATTTGGGATCTTATCCCAGGGAACAGGGACAGGAGAGGGAACGGCCTCAGGCTGGGCCAGGGGAGGCTCAGGTTGGATATTGGGGAAAATTCCTTCATGGAAAGGGCTGTCTAGCCTTGGCACAGCTGCCCAGAGCAGTGGTGGAGTCCTCATCCCTGGAGAGATTTCAAAGCTGTGTGGATGTGGCACCTGGGGACAGGGGTCAGTGGTGGCCTTGGCAGTGCCAAGGGAATGGTTTGAATAGGAAATCCTGGAAAACTTTTTCAATCTAAACTGTTCTGTGATTCTCTACATAACATGAAGCATAACTGGGTTTTGAAGGTGACCCACATCTCTGCCCATGGATGTGTTCAGCACCTGAAGTGCCATCATCTCACTATGGGTGGCAGTTCTTCGTTATTCTGCTGCTGCCAGGAATGTGCCTTGGAATGCCCATTGCTGGGAGTGCTGGGGATGTGGAGCCAGAGCCACGCAGCAGTTCCAGGGATCACCAATGCCTCAGCACTGGGGTCCCCAGAATGCCAAACCAGCATCTGCTGGCCAGGGCTGGGGGGCTCCTGAAGAGCTGAGTTATGGAGATCATAGAGGAACAAGGTCAAAGCATGATTTGGGTTGGAAAGGACATTTAAAGGAAATCTAGTCCAAGCACCTTGCAAGGAGAAGGAACACCTTCAACTAGATCATGTAGCTCAGAGCTCTCTCCAGCCTGGTCCTGAATGTTTCCAGAGAAGGGGAAACCACCACCTCTTTGAGAAACCTCTGCCTGTGCTTCACCTCCCTCAGTGTAAAACTTTTCTTTCTAATGTCTCGTGGGAATCTTTTCTCTTTTTGTTTAAAACCATTGCCCATCATCCCATCACTACATGCTCTTGTCAAAGGTCCCTCTCTGTTCTCCTGGAGCCCCTTCAGGCCCTGGCAGGGGCTCTGAGCTCTCCCTGGAGCCTTCTCTTGTGCAGGTGAACAAGCCTTACTCTCCCAGCCTGGCTCCAGAGCAAGGTGTTCCAACAGAAAGAGCAGCTGAACCCTAAGCAGAGTGTCCAGAGACCTGGCAGGGCCCCTCAAACATGGGGCACTGGAGGAGGGAGGGAGCCCCTGGGTGCAGGGAGGTTGGGAAGCTCCTTGAGAAGCTCCTTGGGAAGGAGACACAAACATGTTGTGATGAGCATGGATTTCAGCAGCACCCCACACTGTACAACAGTGACAGCCAAGGTGATGTTTCATTCCTGGAGACTCACTGTATTGATATTACAGTTGCTGCTGCCACCTTTCATCATACTTCCCTGCCCCTGCACCCCTCCCTCCTCTTTTTAATGATTAAATGACTGCATTTGGTAAAGGCACAATAAGAAAAAAAAAAAAAATTAATAGAGGCTCCTTCATCTCCTCCTGAGGGGAGCAATGGCACAGAGGCATCTGTGTGCATGTTTAATGGGTTCAATTTCCTTTCCCTGCCATGGTTTGGTGGCTGACAAGGGAATGCAGCAAGATGGTGGTTACTGCTGCTTTATTGAACGGGACTCCATGAACACTCACTTGGGTATAACACGAGCCGTGCCCAGGCTTCCCTCTCCTCAGCATCTGTGCACGTGGCCAAGGGCAAGTGTTTCTTTGAGAAGGATCATCCCCCCCATTTTCCCTTCCCTCCCCCTCACCCCGTTCAAAGTAGCCAAACTGACACAAAGGATGCTGGCACACTGGATGTGCTGGAAAAGCAGAGCTCCCGGAACGCCCCTTGGAGCGCCATAAACGTGTGTCGAAGGAAATTAATTGAATGCTGTGTATCGAAGGAAATAACAATAACAATAATCACACACATCCCTAGCAACTAGAGAGGGAAAAGATCTATGTGGTTCTTTCCTCTCTTCTCTGCCAAGGAGTGATTGTTCTCTTCCCCAGTTAATCCCAGAGCCATCAGGCAGATATTTTGAAGAGGGGAGGTGTTTTCACAGGGGCAGGTAGGTGCTAACGTCATAAGAAGAGGCATGATCCTTTTGCACGTTTCAAAGTGGGTGCTGGAGGTCTCACTGTGGTGCTGATTATTAAATTCAGCAGTCCTGATCCACAGTGGTCATGAGGACCAGGATGGAGGACTGGAACTCAATCATTGCATGTGAGCAGCACAACAGACAGAGTTGTAGAATCCCAGCATTATTTGGGTTGGACCTTTAAAGGTCATCCAGTCCAACCCCTGCCATGGGCAGGGACAACCCCCACTAAACCAGGCAGCTCAGATAGCAAGGTTGGAGTGGCTCTGCTGGCATGGACTGAGATCTCATGCTGGTTCTCTGCTTGGAGTGTTTTTGAGGCCAGCAAGATCATTCTTTATAAGGTAACTTCAGAGGCCACATGCATGCAGACTTTTGCCTGTTGGTTGAGCTGCTGTCCTCAGATTTGTTTTCTCCCACAGAGCCACCCAGCTTATCCTTGGCTGTGACAAAACAAGAGGTTTCCCCTGAATCTAGGCAGGATTGGCAGCCACACATGGTTCTCCTCTCCTTGCTTTGCAGGATTCTGTCTTCCTTCAGGACCCCAGACCAGCCTTGAGCTGAAACATCCCTGCCACATGAAGGAGCTGGTGAGTGGTCCTTCCACTCGTGGGGAGGGAGGCTTGGAGGAAACTTATGGCCATAAGAGACTGTGGGACTTGCTTGGAAGAACTGTGCAGATTGGGGATGGGATCTGACCTGCAGGATGCCCTTCCAGCTGTGGCTCACACCAAGGAGTGGGAGGTGTCTGGCTGAAAAAGTGCCTGTGAGCTGGACAGACTAAATCCATCTCTTTCCTTGGAATCCTGACAGCTTCCTTGCCTCTCTGCACCTTCGCTCCCCATTTATAAAGAGCTGATGAGGATATGCTTCTGCTCTCTCACACCGAGTCTTCATTCATTAGTAGTTACAAAAGGTTTTGAGATCCTCAGATGGCCAGTGTGAGAGAAGTAATTATTTATTAACAGCCTCTGTGAAGGTGTGGGCAGCCATATTACATCTCTCCAGGGTATTTAATTTAGGTGCTGAGCATTTATTGTGAGTCTAAGAAAGTAATTGCTGATCTGGGCAGCAGGAGGTGGTAAGATCTTTTTCTTTTAATTTTTTTTTTTTGTACCTGAGTGAAACGCCTATAAATGCAGATCGTATTTTTCACAATGGAGATAAAGAGTTGGTACCAAGGCACCAACAGTCCTTCAGACTTTTACTGAGGCTGAGATGTGTCTTTGCCCAACACCCTGTTGGAGGGTGCCCAGGCATGGCTGGGGTGATGGAGGCAGGGGTGCCATGCTGCTCTCCCCTTGGCCATCCTCCAGGTGTTGGGATGCCGGCAGCGGATGAGCATCTCTCAAATTTCCCCTGGGCTGACGTCCACCTTACCCTGGGCTCCCTGCTGGGGCTGACCCCCCTGCCCAAAGCCTGCCTGTGCCCTGGGCAGGTGTGTGGGGACAGCGCTCACCTCGCTCCCGGACGCGGCGGTGGCGCGGGGCCTTTGCCATTTAGCGCCTTCCGTCTCCTTTTCTTTTGTTAAAACCAAATGGAACAATGTAATTAGCTTGTTACAATTAAAGTGACTCGACTGGATAAATTGTAATCACCCAGACTGAAGTTAGGCATCCCTGCAGGTCCCGGCCAGAGCAGCTGAGCTGCCTCATTTGCATAATTAAAATATACAAATGATAATGGATTTTGTACTCAATTTCCAGCGGCTGTAAATTCGAGAAACTATGAAATTAGAATAACTGAGATGGAACCCGCCTTGAGGTAATGAGGATGACAAGTTTTGACAGTAGGGGTGTTTATAACACTAGTTTCTCGCTGCAAAATAAATAAGTACAAAAAAGATTAGACAGTGATATTACTTAATAGTTCCATGGACAGTGGGGGAAGGAGATAGACTGGTGATTACCTCTGCAAATTTACACTGCCTTTTTGACAAGCTCACTCCTAACCTTAGGGGACACCTTTCTCCTGATTATGAGAAATTGAGAATGAATTAAATGCATAAAAAGGGTTGTCACGGATAGACAAACTAAAGGAAAAGAAATGAAATTAGTCTTGCCATTTTAGCTTGCCGCAGGAGGAGGGGGAGAGGGAAGGGGAAAAGGCTGGGAGAGAGGTTTCAGTGCTCCTGCTAGGAGGAAATGAAGAGACTGAGTGGTCCAGAACCAAGGCTGATTTCATAAGAAATGGAAAGTCCTTGGGACCCTGGGTGAAAATAGGAGAGGAAAAAAAAAGGTAGATCATTTCTTGTCCAGGGAAGCTACAGGTTCAGTCTGGCAATGAATTGTGGTTTTCTATGAATGGCTCTTTCTTTTTTGTTTTTTTTCCTCAGCAAATTTTTATTTCTCAGCAAATATTTTCTGCTTCCATTTTTAAGCTTCCAAATCTCCTGAGAACCCCTCAGAGCTGGAAATCTGGGCTGAGCCAGGAGTGGGCATGTTGCCTGGCATCTCTGACTTCTTTTTATTTACACATCCAAAATAACAGCAGTTCTAGGAATATACCCACAAAAAATAACCTTGTTAAAAATTATTCTGCAAAGTCAAGTAAAAAAAATGATGGTTTCTGCTCTCCTCAACTTCTCCACTTAGTCCAAAAGAATTAATTAACAATTAAATGTGGTTGCTAATACTTTTTTTTGCAACTTTTCTCTCTTGCAGTAGGACTTTCAGCAGCATAAAAATAACTGAACATGTTAAGAACAAGTATTGAGCAGAAGAACCCTGGAAGGGCGTGAAAGTGGGGAGCAGCAGGTTGGAGCCAAGACAGATTCTGGTGAGCAGGATTTACCTGCTTCTCTGAACTGATCCTGGGATATGCTGATTTTTCTTTTCATTCACCCCTTTTTTGCTCTGATAGGAACTGCACTGGTCAGCTCAGATGGAAATTCCAATCCCATAAATGGCTGGATTTTCCAAGGGGGTTAAAAATGGGCATTTGTTTACACTGGAATGAGGAAAATAATTAGGGATTGGTTGGAGGAAAGCTGGCACAATGCTGGTGCTGTTTTCCTTGGCCCTGTGTGGAGGCAAGGATGGGCCCATGGGTGTGGGAGAGCACTGAGGACCAAACCTGCCTTGCCAATGGATTTGGAAAAGGCAATGACAACTCCACCATCCACCTCCCTTCTGCAGGGTCCCATGGATCCCATGCCTAAAACCTTTTAAATCCTCTGCACTCCAGATGATGACATCATGTAATGATGACACTGACAGCCTGAAATAAAGAAGGTGGAAGAAGATGGAGGGAGGTGACAGAAATGGGAAAGGAGGAGAAAGAGGGAGAAAGCACAAGGGTAAAGAGGAGAGGTGAGCAGGGAAGGCAAGAGGTACCCAAAAAGCAAAGAGTGCAGAGGTGTTGAGAGAGATGGGCTGGAGCTGGGGGGCTGCAGGGACCCAGAGGGTCCCAACCACACCCACAAATAGCAGCAGGAGCACTTTCTCACCCTTCATGGAAATAATTTTTCAGCAACTGTATGTCTCCCTCTACTTGCCCACAGCCATGGGTCAAAACAGTGCAGTGGTCTATGTTCATCTTTTGAATATCACCTGAATTAATCCTGCCATCCTCCAAAGGGTGCTGCTTGTTTTCAGACCTGTTGGGTACAGCTTCCTTTCCTCTCTTCCCTTTTTCCTAGCCTTCAGTGCATTTCCAGTTCAGGTACAGCCGTCATTTACATTTTATAGTTTGCTTTACAGCATCTTTTTATTGCGTTATCTGTTAAAGAATGTATTTTTAATGTGTTTTATAGCATGCTTTATAAATAAGTTATTAAAGAATGTACCTGCAGCTAGTGATCACTTAATAAATATTAATAAAGCAATTCCAGATGAGGCCATCATTAAGAGTGTTGCAGAACACCCTCGCTAGCTACCTAGAAAGAGTTTGTGTGCTGGTTACCAAAAAGTTCACAAGAGTTAAGAAGCAGAGATGGGAAGGAACATGCTGCCCAGAGAAGGCTGTGGCTGCCCCATACCTGGAAATGTTCCAGACCAGGTTGGACAGGGCTTGGAGCACTTGGGATAGTGGAAGGTGACTTGGAAGAAAATGATATTCCAGGTCCTTTCAAGTCTAAACCATTCTGTTATTCCAAGGTTCTGTGAAGGACACAGTTTTGCAATGTCCTTCTGCCCCAGAAATCCAGACTGACATGGTTTTTGTTTTGTGGGGGTTTTCTGTTTTTTGTTTGGGTTTGTTTTGTTTTGTTTTTTTGTTTGGTTTTGTTTTGTTTTTTTAATGAAATACCAATAGCAGGTGTTGATGAAGTACCAGTAGCATATATTAAGAAGGGGAAGGTAGAAAAAGAGAGAGGGACTCTAAAGATATAGCTGGGTTTGTGTCCCTTACAAGTGAGGAACACAGAGGTGGCTTTACAGGAGGTTATCTCACTTCATTGGCTTTTCCACTTCTGACTAAAATGTTATCCTAGCACTAAGAAATAGTCAATCCTATTTCTTTTTCCATATGACTGAATCTGTATTTTTTGATAGCCAATAGACATAAATAGGGTCATTGCCTTGCATTTTGCAAATCTATTTTGGTTCTAGCTAGAGGAAGCTTAACAGCATCCGTGGGTGAGTGAGCTGATGACAGACAAGGGCCTTTTGTGTGGGGAGTAAAGCACCTAAATCCAGGCAATTTACAAGATTATTTACTGTACAGTAATGAATTTGAAATTTTATATACTCGGCTTGCACACAGCCAGGAGGATCGTGGGCAGCAGCTGGATTAGTCACAGCACCACTGGACATTGTGCAGTGGTTGCACAAAACTGTCCTTGGTGCCTTTGTTTGTGCAGGTGCTGATGGAGGAGACCCAGGGGAGGTTTGAGTTGGTATTGGGGAAAATATCTACAAAATGGTTTGTCCAGCCCATGGGAGTGGTGGAGACAATCCCATCCCTAAAGGGATTTAAAAGCCGTGTGGATGTGGCACTTGGGGACATGGGTCAGTGGTGCCCTGGGCAGTGCTGGGGGAAGGGTTGAAAGTCTTTTCCAGCTTAAATAATGATTCCATGATTCTGTGAGTCCTAAGAACTTCAGAACACTCTTCATAGTTCCCTATCCATGCTCCTTTCCTAGGCTGCCTTCTGGAGCAGCCACCTCTGCCAGACATTGGTACAAGACATTGGTACCTGCCATGTCTTTTTTCCATGTGGTGCCACAGTTAATTATGACCATTGTGGATATATTTGTTTCTCCATTAACATCTACCACCTCCTTAAATCACATGCAAGCTTCCTACCACCCACATTTTCTTGCCCTGTTCCATGACCCTCATTCAGATCCATGTTTGCAGCAGATCAGAGATGCTCCCAAAGGGGAGAAAGTGCTTCATGAAGGGAGAGGCAGCAGAGCTGGCTTCCTCCTTCCACCTCCCCTATTTTGCTCTCATTCTGGGCCAGGTACCCTCCTCTCACAGCCCAGAAAGCAAAGGATGGGTTTGAAACTTCCCTCCTCTCTCTGCAGCTCCCATAATTGCCTTTGACACTGTTTATCATCTGTGATAATACAGCTGTGCCCTGTTACCTCCAGCTGCCCTAATTCGTGTTATCAGTCTGGCACCAGGGAGAGGGAGGTGAGAGGTACAGAGGAGAGGTGAAGCCATTACAGAGCTGACAGGGCAGTGAGAATGGAGGGTGGTGATGGACTAGCCATCACTTGACCTGAATGCAAACATACATCCTATCGGATTGACCTTTCCCTGAGAGTAATGGATCTCCTCGTGCATCGTTTTTGCTACATTTGCTGGCCATTCCAAGGAGATGGTTTCTGGTAATTAAGATAGATCCCTCATATAATCCACCCACAGTGACAATCAATAGGCGCCTCCAGAGGGATATTTCCAGATTATTGCTATGTCAGCGCAACCTGTGGGAGCTCTGTAGATCTTGCAGTGAGAAGCACGACCAGGAAAGCAACACAGGGGTGGTTTTTGGGGAGGCTAGGCATCTGCAGGAGCCATGCAGGGTGTTTGCAGGTAGGTATGGGCCACTGTGCCCTCTCTTGTTTGGGATGACAAACACATAAGAATTATAAACCCCAGTACAGCTGTAAGGAAATGTCATTGCAGAAACTCTGCAGTCCTGCATGACCATGAGCCTGCTATGACAGAAGAGCAGACTCAGAATGGAAAGACTGCAGCAGGGCACTGAGATGGCCACTGGTGGCATCCTGGCTTGTGTCTGCCATTGTGAGGCCAGCAGGACCAGGGAAGTGGCTGATTGTCCCTCTCTACTGGGTGAGGCTGTGCCTTGAGTCCTGGTTTCAGTTTTGGACCTCTCAAAACAAGAAAGACATTGAGGGGCTGGTATGTGTCCAGGGGAGGGAAGAAGGCTGGGGAAGGGTCTGGAGAGTAAATAATTTGAGAGTGGCTGAGAGAACTTTGTGGCTTTGCACACCTCCCTGACAGGAGGGGGCAGCCAGGGGGGATTTGGGATCTTATCCCAGGGAACAGGGACAGGAGGAGAGGGAATGGCCTCAGGCTGGGCCAAGGGAGTCTCAGGGTGGACACCAGGAGGAATTTCTTCACAGAAAGTGTTGTTAAACATTGGAAAGGGCTGCCCAGGGAGTTGTTGGAGTCCCCATCCCTGGAGGTGTCCAAGGAATGCCTGGATGTGGCACTGAGTGCTCTGGTGACAAGGTGGGGATCAGTCACAGGTTGGAGTCAATCTTGGAGGTCTTTCCCAACCTTAAACTTTCTCTGATTATATAAACCAAACTCGTTCTCTCACTCTTCTCAGTTGGGAAGATGTTTTCTTGCTCATGCTTGCTCCTTTTTTATGTGTTGTTTCGAGTACCTGTAAGGCAGGGAACAAAGCTCCCAGCACTATACACAGGAGCAAGGCTACAGGTACCAGGTACAGGCATTTGCAAAGGTGGGACTGGGAAAAAAATCATGGTTTTCATTTGTAAAATGAGCATGTTTGATGGAGGTGTCCTCCCAGGAGTGCACATCAGAGAAGGATACAAGTGCCTCTTGCTCCTCTTGATTCAGCCACTTCTCTAGTTGTTAGCCAAAGATAATACCACAGTGTCTTCAAATTCCAAATATGGATCTGGGAATGAAACCCCTGCATGCTGCAGCTGTACAAAGCAAGAAGCTACCCAATTTGTGTTGCTCCCTTTAATGGTGCAAAATCTGTCAGTGGAACAATGAAATTCAAAATGTTGAGTGTGATTCAATTCCCTGGTACTTGATCCAGCTAAGTGTAGACACTCCCCTGGAGTCTATGTCTATTATAATTTAAGAAAAGACCTGAGAACTATGGAGTCTCTGCATTGCATCCTTGAATCATCCATCAATTCCTGATCTTAAGAATTTCTCTTTGCTCCTTTTTGGATCCTTTTGAGCAGGTCTGACTATATATTCATACCCCACCATGGAGCCTAGAAGAGAAATACTAATTCTAAAGAAACATTCTGAGGTACCAAAACACCAGCAATGGTAATATATAGCATATTTTATGGAGTCTCACACTGTGCATCATTTTCTGTAACAAATGACAGTAAAAACATGTTTTTGAATAGTTGGGTCTTCTCCAGTATTTTTTTGGGGGGTTCAGTAGCTCAGCTAGTTGGTGAGACACATCAGCAGCATTGGTGTTTTGGAACTCTAGAGTGAGGGTTGGCTTTGCAGCTCTTGAATCGTGTGGTAAAACCCCTGCTGATGACAAGAGTCTCTGAAATTTCTTCCTTTAGTCATATTGATCAAAGAAATGCAGGCAAACATGAGTTGGGATATGTGCTTTAAAAATGTCAAGGGGAAATTATTTCAAGCTCTGAATATACATGAAGTTAATAACTTGCCTCTTCCCATTTCCCTTTTTAGCTGATATTCTGGATTGCTGACCTGATTTTCCAGAAAGGGATGTTTGGTGGGTCAGTGGTAGGGAGGGATGCAAATGAATCCCTGTGAGGTTCAGACACCATTTTAACCACCAGAGCCTGGTCTTCTTGCATGGTCCTGTGAGGGTTTCTGGGCTGAGAGGAAACCTCCAGAGTGTGGCTTTTTTTCTTACTGAGCATTTCACATTTACCTGATGCACATTTTTCCTCTGAGTCATCTTCTAATTTGTCTTTGTTCTGGAAACAGTACCTTCAGATGTTCTGGTAAAAGGGAAATGTAGGAAACCCCTCTCTCAAGGGAAAATCTCTTATGGAGGTCCCCAACCTTTGGATTACATTCCAAACATTGAGACATAGAGATACTCTTGCTCATCTCCAGATTTTGTTGCTAATGTTTCCATGAATTTATGGAGCATTTCTGCTCTTTGTCCCTCCTAATCTTTTAAATCAGCTTTACATACCTTCCATGCCCAGTTTGATCTTCACGGCTTTTCATGTTGTGGGTTTTCACGTTGTCTTTTTTTTTTTCATTATAGCTTTCCATTTCATGTTAGCACATAAGGAAAAATGCATTTTATTGGAATAGCTATGTCACAGCAAAGATTATTTTTTCTCGCTGTGGATGAAGCCAGATACTGTTTTTCATGTGGCTCATGTTATAACAATCTCACTCTGGCTGTATGGCCAAAACCTAATTGTAGTATTTTGAGAGGAAATTCTTATTATTTAAATGCAGTTTCACCCGTGATACATTTTAGAGCTATAAAAGAACATTAACTGGTTCTTATTTTATTTGTTTCATAATACTAAGGGTTTATATGAATTGATAAGGCTCTTAAAAAGTCGATTATATTTGTACCTCTACACACTACTGTGTGTAAAATTTGTAAACAATAATAAAAAGAGATCTGTCCACCACTCAGCCAATGTGATATCCTTTTTAAAAGGTATGGGTGCTTTTCTGATTGGACTTAAGAAAAAGAAGCTGATGGATGATTTCTCTTAGGCCAAATCAGCACTGTCCCTTTGGGGATAGAGAGGCAAACACAGCCCCAGGAGAGGGGCATGGCATGAAATATAGAGAAGTTTTGAATTTCCATTTGGGCAGAGATATTAATATTAAATATTTCCATTTGGGCAGTACCAAAACACAGCTACTTTGAAGGAAGCAGGCGACTGAAGTTTTTATAGAGTAACTCAAGAGTTTTTAAGACTTCTAAGTTTCTGAATGACTTCCCCCCACCCTTGATAACTCCCTAAGAATCATAGAATGGTTTAGGTCGGAAGGGATCCTAAAATCTCATCTCATTCCAACCCCCTGCCATGGGCAGGGACACCTTCCACTGTCCCAGGCTGCTCCCAGCCCTGTCCAGCCTGCCCTTGGACACTGCCAGGGATCCAGGGACAGCCACAGCTGCTCTGGGCACCCTGTGCCAGGGCCTGCCCACCCTCACAGCCAGGAATTCCCAATTCCCAAGATCCCATCCATGCCTGCCCTCTGGCAGTGGGAAGCCATCTTCCCTTATCCTGTCATTCCAGGCCCTTGCAAAGGGTCTCCTCTATTTTTCTTGTCAGCTCCTTCAGGTCCTGGAAGGTCACAATTAGGTCACCTTGGATCTTTCTTTCTTCAGGCTGGAAAATCCCAGTTCTCTCAGCCTTTCCTCATAAACAGAAGTGCTCCAGCCCTCTGATCATTTTGATGTCCTTATGTGAAACTACTTCCATCTCACCTGGCTGGATTAGTAGCTCCCCACTAATTCCTGGTTCAGTGTTACAAATTCACTGGTCTGCCATCACAGGATAGATACCAGACTATCAGACCCACCATAAGGATGGGCTTTGGAACAAATCTCCCAGATATTCTGTGACTCATTTAATCTGATCTTGAAAATAATTCCTAGTAAATAGAAGACCATGAATATCTTCAGATCTTGAGAAACAATGCT